>JARACY010006285.1:0-17839 GCA_029255725.1 Scrobipalpa atriplicella
CAGCTCGGGAATGGGTAAAAAAAAGTCTTGAGAAATGAAAAAAAAAAATGTAGAATCATTATAATGAAATAAAACGAATTCAAACTAACAACAATACCCATTTATTTGGTTATACAGGTTTTTACATATAGCAACAGTAGTAGGATTTCTAACTCGGATATACGCGTAGGACGCAGGTATAATAATGCATCTAAATACTAAACTCTTTCAAACTTTGACGTGTTTTTGATAGAAATTACCAACAATCAATATTACTAGCTCCAAAATCTGAACAATCACATTATTTTTCTTTTAAACTAATTTTATACTTTCCACCATTTTGGAATTTTTTGGAGCTACAAAAAAGGCGCGAAAATATTGTTTTGCTTTTTAAATTTCCGATTCAGATTACCATCAAAAACACGTACCTATTTGCATTAGAATACACATTTAAAAGTGTTTTGAACACAACATTTCAACAATATTGTTAGAACTGTTTCTGTGTCCCACACTCGCCGAGGTTCTCATTACAATTCTCGCGAGAGTGTGGAGCGGCCTTCAAAGATGTTATCTTTCTACATATCGATTCGTGGGGGACACGAGTTAACTAAATCTTGACTTTAAATTGTCGTCCCTTTCTGTTTTCTCATGATGGTAGAAAATGACAGATATAGAATAGACTCATTTTGCTACTACGAGTTGCTTTGCTACCATGTCCCAATTTTAGTAAAACCTACAAATTAACCGCACAGACGGACAAATACACACACGCTACATATTTACACTTATTTATTTATAATTTGACTGATAGTTTTCCTTTTTCATTTGTTCGAAACAAACCCTAGTTAAAATAAGTTCCGCTACTCGCCACTAGATGGCGGAAGTTGTTATATATGGCCACTGCGTGTACAGTCGATCGCAAATAAACCTGATCGCTTAAATATCTAAAACGGCGATTATTTCTACGGATCAAAAGTAAGTGGCCTTTTGTGTATCAGGAACTATTTTCTAATGCCAAAAATTAGGACATAATCTAATATTTCATCGCTAAATTAACAATGGCTTGGCCACAACATCACATTCAAGCAACATCGACTAATATTAAACAGGGTGTTCTATTTTCGCCAATAAAAACATCTTGTTTTGCCTAACTTTCTGTTTTTCGTTTTGTATTTATCAATATTTTTTTTAATAACGAAAATATTTGTATTCGCTTTAACTGAGCTGTAGTTCTTTACCTACCTAACTGATTTATCTTTTATTCAGTAATTTTATGAACTTCTGAACAAGAGTATTTATTGTCAAAAATAGGCACCCTTTCACACTATGCTAAGTTTCTATTGTCATTGTCACAATGCTTTTCTTAAAATTACACTTACCTAAAAACCAATAAGTTTAGATAAAGTTAGTTGAAACATACTACTTAAAATATAGAGGATTTAAAATAATTAAAACCTAAAAAAATAGAATCTAAACAATCACACCAGCAGTTATTTCTTAACGTAAGTGGATAAATTAACAAAAGAAAAAAGTACATCCAAAGGTACAAAATATTAAAAATTGAATTAATTAATAGCGAAATAAAATTAATGATTTTTTGTTAGGACAAAATTAACTTTATTCTTATTAGTAATTTTTAATCTACGACTTAATAACTAGTGGCGAGAGACCTTTTCATGCAAATATCTATTTATTGCGAATATACACAATAATCATTTTATAATTTGATCCTAAATTAGTATTCAATTTATAATGCAATGCGAATAAAATAATATAATTAAGATTTTTAATGATTCAAATTCAAAAGAGAATCACAATTTAAATTAAAAAATATATTACTGAAAAACTATTTTATAATTAAATATTTAGCAGAACATTGCCGAAAAATCATATTTTATTTTCAATAATTTAATTGGCAAAATGGGAGATATGTTTCGTATAAGATGCGTATAAGTGATTGACATTAAAACTAAGTACTTATTATATTACACTATGCAATATCCGTTTTAAAACAAAAGAAGGTGGTTCTATTGATGAAAATGAGCAATTTTTCCCAAGAAATTTTAAATATACTTCAACTTGTCGTAATTACTGCCGATTAATTAAGTGACCTTATTCAACAGAAAAAAAGGAATCTAATTGTTTTCAAATTTTGATCCATGTTCTTTTTAAGAAAAAGTATCAATTTTTACACGTTAAAAGGAATATAATTAACTATGCATAGAATTAATATGTTTTCTATAAGAACTACGATAGATAAAAAGTGTCCAAAATCAGATCTGTTTAATAATTCATTGGAATATATAGTAAGGGTAAGAAAAACAGACGTGTCGGAACGACCTTTGTTCACGCTCTGCCTACCCCATAGGGGATAAAGGCGTAATTATTTGTATGTATTTATGTATTTAAAATTTCAATACGCTTTCAAAAACATTGATTTTAATTTACAGACAGCATATTCTGAACATATTTGTTATACTTATTATGGTATTTTCGTATATCTTTATTTGTATTTGTGTATGTATGCATATTCGTTTTGTGTCAAACCCAGTAAAACAGCTATTTTTGACTAATGTTATATTTACTCATTCAATGATTTTTTATCGAAACAATAACGAAAAGGATACATTGTTTTTAATCGATATGTTTTTAGATCTAAGTGTGGACACTTTTATTACTTACACGTAAAACGCTGTGCGTTAAGACTTATACTATCATATAAATACAATGAAATTACCTAAGTATCTTATCATGAAATATTTTTCTGCGTAAAGCAGAAACAATAATAATAAATTATTTATTTATTTAAAGTAATATATATTCGTTTGGCGGGTAATGAGCTTTTAGCTTTAAAAATACCTTTAGTTTCAAAAAAATTAACACACAAGCAACAGTTTTTTTAGTATATGTTATATAATACATATATTAATTCATATATTATAATACATATATTATATAAATATATATTTCCATAATTTGTTTTTCCATAATAGCCCAATGATAAAAGCGTATTAAGGCGTGATTTTGGAAACTTTTGTTGATTTTACATAGACTAATTAATGTAATATACGTAGATTTTGTTTATTATATTACATAATTTACGTAGCCACAAATCTATTTATTTAGAAAATATATTTCCATTGTCAACAACATACAGACTTTTAAGGCTTACAATTAACTACCAGGACAAATATATTTTTTGCCGTAATATATAATAAAGTTTCTTTTAATTCATCAAATATAATAAATAAATTATCAAATTTCTGGACTCCAAAATATGAAAAGCAAATGTCAAGTTCTATGATAAACGATTTTGACTATTCTCATATTGGATAAAATAAACTTGTTTTGTGTTTGTATATGAGCATTATTATTGTACCTAACCCAACTAGGTATATGTTTATATTTGACAAACAACAATGACACTTAAATGGAATGGAAGCGCTAGATTTCTATTGATTTCTTGTGTGTATCTAAATTGTTTATCAGTTTTAGTTAAAATTGTCCTTATTTATCGAATTTTGTCATAGAAAATCGTCTAACATTTAATTAGAATTATTACACTTCAAGAAATAATGGCCCACTATTTGACTACTTCCATTCATTCTTTGCAATTTTTTTTTAAATATGAATGTAAATTATAATCGTAACAGTCAAAACACTAAATTATCAACATTCAATTCCTATATACTTATATAATAAATGACGACTTACATAAATTTATTTTCGTAATTGTAATAAATTTTCGAAATTTTATTAGTAAATGAAGCAGTTTTCAAAAACAATGCTAAATTCTACTTTTTAATAATATCATTTAATTAATATAATAATTCCACTAACAAACAATACACTAATATTCAAGCACCCGAGTATTTTATTCATGAAAAGTAAATTATAATGGTGTTTTTTTTTCACAATCTGACACCACGTATCATTTACTGTATTCAAACACACAACAGTATTTTTTTTTGTTATTTTATATATTTTAACATTTAGTACAACAGTTCTTTTTTTAATGAATTAGTACCTAATTATTGTATTAAATATTTTTTAATGTACTAATTTTGCTACTGAAAAGTTGTGCTAAAATAAGTGATTTTAGCAAATAATTTTCTAATTTGTCTAAACACCTGGATAAATCGATGTATTTAAATAAGATAGATATGATGCGACTACCGCTACAAATAAATTAAAGTTAACTATATCATTATAACAATATTAAACGGTACTATGTTGTAACATATTTTTGTTTCGTACCTATTATAAAATATTCTCATTTATCGGTGTTTTTGTCAAAAAAATATATTTTCAGATAATTTTACAAAAATAAATAATTGATCAACATCATTGGAATTTGAAACTCGTAGTTGCATGAAAATATATTTTATCCAAAATATCAACATCAACAAGATTTAAGTAGGTGTAGTCGCATCTGAAAGCCTCTGTCGTTTAGACGACAACGCCCCACCTTTCTGTTGTCTAGTTGACGACAATGTCGTGTCCGAGCCGGTCGAACTCAGCGAGCAGGAAGTCCACGTCCTTCTCGGTGACTGCGGCCGAGCTGATGATGTTGCGGAAAAAGTTGGGGCGGCGGTCGTCCGGCTGGTACCCCACCATGATGGTGCCCGACTGCATCATGCGCCCTTTCAACTTGGCGCACACCTAGGTGGAATGGAGAATGTGAATAGGCAAGAAAAAGCTTTAAAGTTTGTCACAGTAGAGCTTATGGGTATTACGTACTATACTAGTTTTCGGTTCATTCAAAAATCTCTAGCCTTTTATAAGGCCCGTATTTATAATCAGCTCTCAAGAGTGACAGCGAGTTTGAGTTTGTATCAGAAATGTCATTCCAGTACAAAATTACCTGTCAAATCCGCACTCAATATTGCTCTCAATCTTGAGATCGCTTTATAAATACGAGCCTAAGTATAGTATGTAGGTACTACAGCCATTTGAATTTCGTCTAAATATCATATCAAAACTGCGTAGTGAGTGGCATGATGTCATGTACTATCGCCTGGTACACGGTGCACGACGGCGGGCGTTGATTACTTACGGCGCGCCATGACTGTAATGCCTTAGGGCCATGGCATTCAGGAAGCGGTGTGGTGCCGGTGCGTCGCCGGTGCGCCGATTTTGTATGTAATTTATGTCTGCACAGCGCAGCTTGATTTGAAGTTTCTATACAAAAACAACGCACCGTCGACGCACCGGCACCGCACCGCTTCTTATTTGCCATGCCCCTAACGGCGGCGCTCCCTCTTTGCCGCGCCAAATTTTTAGTTCACTGTTGAACAAAGCCTACTTCTTCTCATCGTGAAGTGCTCAAAGATGCGAAGACAAAAGTCTAGCTCTATAGGTGCGCATCTTAGATCTGGTGAATGCTAACCTCACCAAACGGAATCCTGGCTACGCCTTTGGTCCCACTGACCTTTATGTCAAGCTCAAAATATGCTGCTTATATGAAAGTAAAAGAAACCCTACCTTTCCAAGCAGAATCTCCTTGTTGGCATCATGGGGCACATTGCGCAGCTGCGTCGGCAGGTACCAGAAAGACACGTTGACGCACTCCGGCTCCATGATCAGGTAGAACTTGTCGGGCTGCTCTCTGATGCGGCGCACCATGTACTCAGTCAGCTCCATCAGACGGTCCATGTGGCGTTCGAAGCCGTTGGTTCCCTGAGGAGTAATGACAGTTTTTTTTCATATCTTCCATGCTGCTTTCATATGATACCAAACACGATGGAAATGGAATAAAATATTTTTTCCATACAAAAAATAAAGAAATCCCCCCCCCCCCCACTTATGCACAACTTCGTCTTAGGGTGGGGAAACTAAGAGAGTCATTTGGGCAATAAATGAAGCCATTACAATTGGCCTAAAAGTTCAAATTATAATAATAATAAAATATATATTATATAATATACCTATAATATATATTAATTAACATAATATGATATATAAAAAATAATAAAATTAAAAGAAAATGCATTTGTTTTCTCCCCCCTTGACATCTCTCTATGCCCCCCTGGTTGGGAACACCTGTTGTAAAGCAACTCATTCGTACCTTTCCGCGCTACTGGAGCCACAGCTTGAAGATGTCGTTATGGCGTCCACACTGGATCACCTTGTCACCTGTGTCGTACAGGCTGATAAATGATGATGATGAAGATGATGTAAGTTACCTTTCCGCGCCACTGGGAGCCACAGCTTGAAGATGTCGTTATGGCGTCCACACTGGATCACCTTGTCACCTGTGTCGTACAGGCTGATAAATGATGATGATGAAGATGATGTAAGTTACCTTTCCGCGCCACTGGAGCCACAGCTTGAAGATGTCGTTATGGCGTCCACACTGGATCACCTTGTCACCTGTGTCGTACAGGCTGATAAATGATGATGATGAAGATGATGTAAGTTACCTTTCCGCGCTACTGGAGCCACAGCTTGAAGATTTCGTTATGGCGTCCACACTGGATCACCTTGTCACCTGTGTCGTACAGGCTGATAAATGATGATGATGAAGATGATGTAAGTTACCTTTCCGCGCCACTGGAGCCACAGCTTGAAGATGTCGTTATGGCGTCCACACTGGATCACCTTGTCACCTGTGTCGTACAGGCTGATAAATGATGATGATGAAGATGATGTAAGTTACCTTTCCGCGCCACTGCAGCCACAGCTTGAAGATGTCGTTATGGCGTCCACACTGGATCACCTTGTCACCTGTGTCGTACAGGCTGATAAATGATGATGATGAAGATGATGTAAGTTACCTTTCCGCGCCACTGGAGCCACAGCTTGAAGATGTCGTTATGGCGTCCACACTGGATCACTTTGTCACCTGTGTCGTACTTTGGGTCGTAGATCTTGTCAGTCATGAAGAGATACTCCGCCGACATCGCGTTGCAGTTAAGCAGAATGCCCTGGAAAGTATAGGGTTGTTTAAGGGACATGGCAAATAGGAAGCGGCGAGGCGCGGGCGAGGCGGAGGCGCGTCAATTTTGTATGTAATTTACTCTGCGCAGCGCAGCTTGATTTCCTTCTTCTTGAGAGCCTTCCTTGGCAGTCGGGTAAAAACGACGCACCGGCGACGCAACGGCGCCGCACCGCTTCCTATTTGCCATGCCCCTAACTTGTTTCATAGTTATACAGAGTTTGATAGATGGGTCCAAATCTCTTATGGGGTAGCTCAGTCCATGTTTCTGTACTACGACTTCTCGGAAAATCTATAAAAATGCAAGTCAATCTTTTACTTTAAATATCTTCAAAGTTATTATGAATAAGTTAGTTTTAGGAAGTTTCTTCCATGCTGGACTGAGAGCTATAGAAAAACATAGAATGTGCCAGCTGCTTTTCCTACCAGGCATGCTTTAGATGTAGGATTACAGTGGATTGTAATTCAAACGATGGACTGACAACCTGTCACTGCAGCAATATAGGTTAGGTACAGATCTAACTGAAATAACCCTAAACTTCTCAGACGTGGCGGAACTACTGTTGTTTAGGTCGTTGACGCTCTGCCTACCCCATTAAGATATGTACTTTATATTATGATAGCAGTCATCTACCCTTCTTTTCATAGTTAGTGCAGATATGATTGATAATGCGATCGTACGTACACAAAGCCGAAAGCAAACATCTGTTGTGGACAGATAGCGCCCCCTAGCGGCTGTTTTGAATAACTCTTTGTGTCAACAGACGGCGTGATTTAAAATTAAAACAAACAAACCGTACACACTTTCGATTGATTAAGTGGAATTGATATAAAGTTGATGATCTGTAATATCTCGATCCATTGAGTAAAAACATCCAAACGAGATTCAAACTTTCGCATTTATAATTTAAAGTAGGATTTATTATGGATCTAGTAGACACTGATTTCAACTAATTTGTCGCTGCTATTCTACGGCTATTCGCAACAAATTTTAAAAATTATTTAGTTATTATCTATCATATTATATGCTCACTTTATATGTTACGTAAGAGGACTCATACACGACACATGAACAAAACGATAGCGAGTTTTATTTACTAACAACGACATCTATGATTTTGGTTGTGAATGTGTGTTTGGAAGGTTGTATGTTGAGCTCACTAGCGCCCTCCCAAAAAATAAACTTATTGTGTCTCAACTCAAATATAAACATTTACATACATACATATAATCACGCCTTTATCCCTAATGGGGTAGGCAGAGCGTAAACGACCTAAACATAGGTCCTTCCGCCAGGTCTGACAAATGTTGAGGGTTATTCCAGATGGATATGTATATTGCTATAGTGATAGGTTGTCAGCCCATAGCCTAAATTACAATACTGAAACCCTCGAATCCCTTAGCTAATTTTTACAGCATGCATGCGCGGGAGGACATACAGCTAGCTGGCACATTCTATGTTTTTCTCTCACTCCCAGTCCAGCATGGAAAATATAATAAACATTTACGTTTTGAATTTCAATTTGAACTCACTCAATGTTTAAAACTTTTCAACATAAATATGTTGCATAATTGATAATGTGTACAACACAAGGTTAAGTAAGGTTGGTCCTATCCTACAGTTTGAGAATGAACGCGAAACTACGTTTGTATAGACATTCATCACTCTGAGGAAGCCTTAAGGGCCCCTTCTTCGAAATTTATGTTTCTAAATCGAGTTGTTTTCATAGAAATCATCATACTTAAAATCCTAAAAAAATATATAGTACAGATAAACGTTTGATCTAGTAACTTTTATGGATAAAAACACAATATTTAACATTTGACTCGATAAAAAAAAAATCAGAAGTAACATCGATTTTGAGAGTATTTTAAGTTTTATGAGACTTGGGTGAATGCTATTTTTATGAAAATTTAGCAGTTCATTTACTAATCAGGTTTGGCAGGAATATTAATGGATAGATTTATAATTTGGCGCTTATTTTTTTCTATATAAAATAAAAACGTAAAAGTGAGCGAAAGTGTGGTTATTTTCTGTACTCCTTATACATAAAGAAAAAGACAGAGACAGGGAGCACTGGAAGAAGGGGGCCTTAAGGCGGGTTTCCATTATTTCCATTAGTGACTGGAAACCGAACATGCACGTAAGTAACACGCTTGTAGATTTTAATATGTACAAGGAACGCGTTACTTACGCGTGTATGTGCAGTGTAAGTGACAGCGCGAGCGAGACATCTGTTCATCTGTGAGCTTTTTGTTTTCTCAGGATAGACAATGACATTTGGCCATTTTAGTCAAGATTTAATGATTTTGTGCGCTCATGAATCGATACTTACGCGCCAGTAAAAACATATGTTTACATAACATACATGTGTAAACATAATATGTTGTACGCATATCGCCAGTCGTAAAATAAGGTTTCCAATGTACGTAGCTTGCACGCCACTGTGACGTCAAACTTACGAGTAAGTTCTTGCTTGCATAGTGTCAACCCGGCTTTCAGCACATTTTAGGTTAACTTTCTGTTTCCAGTAGGAATAGAATCTACGATTTAGGATCGAGAGTTCGAGGCTGAGGGCACTAGACCACAGAGGCAGTTACCAGAAAAGCCTAACTCCTTTAACGATTACCCATCACCAAATATTTGGCATACCGTCTCTGTATCCCATCGATAAACAAACAATGTATTCCCCCCATCATGAAATTCCGTAGCGCATTCCTTTACTATCCCTACATTCTTCAGTCAAATATCCACCTTGAAACATCTGTCATAGATTTCAATTTCGTTTAAAGAGACATTGTACTGAAGTTTGTTATTGAAAATTAAGTCTTATTATCGAGTGGATAAGGTTGGTTTTCTAAGGTGTATTAATGCCTGTGCTTGTCGCAACAATATGCTAAGTAATAAATTGTGTAGCTCCGCCCTACTTGGCAATAGTTTGAGGTTGAGGGCGGGGACATCTTCGTTAATTTGTCGATAAATTGCCCAGGCCTATTTATTTTGATTTGATGCGACTTTCTCAACATATAATGCGAAATCAATGTCAAAAATGTTTCACGTGTTTATTATTTTTGTTTAATTTGAGGTTTAATTTTTGCTAGCACGTAGATGGCCGCCAGAATCATAAGAGAATGCAGATGTACAAAAGTGTAAATAATTCCATACAGTGTGAGCGAGATATCTGTTCATCTGTCAGCTGTAATTGTCAGTGTAACCGCAGTCAAATTGTAGTTCCAATCTATGGTTCCAATTATCGCTACTGGAACAGATAAGTCGGTGCGTCGATGTCACTGTATCATGTTTATTGTAGGGTTGACAGAATGAATGACAGATTGAAGGTAAAATATAAAAGGTTCGATAAACCTTGTTATCAGAGTTTTTAAATCAAATTTAAATAGTTGATCTGACGGAAACTGCGCCTGTAAAAAAACACCTTCTATCGATAATTTATCGACATCGACAGTGTGCCCCTTTCTACTTCCGCAGATGGTGCATTTAATTAGATTCCTCCCGACATTCACAGACATATGTTGCCAATTTCCCCTCCCTCACCCTCTGCAAGCCATTATGGACCTTAGGTCCTTACCCCTTTCCAATAAGGTTGAAATTTACGTGTTCCTTTGACAAACGTGAAGAGAATACTGCAGTAAGTATTTGAGTATTTTTTAAACGTATTTTCTGCTTCATCAAGGAGTGTTTGTTCCGTGGGATTCCTTTGGAATAATAAGTAATTTTTTATTTGATGCATTCGAAGTGATACAAAAATGCTCTTTATCAAAAGTGATTTTGATTTTATTTTATGCTATGCTGGATATGGAATCATGGAGGATTATGAAACGAGTGGATATAATTCCACAATTACGAGTAATTAGTCGCAGACGTCATTAATTTAACGCGGGGTTTGCATAGAGGGGCGGAGGAGAGGGGAGGGGGGTGTTTCCAGCGATGGGCGCTTTTCCACTAGACGGCACGGCACCGGCACGGCGACGATCACGTGACAATACCTATGGGAATCGATGACATGCCGTGCCGGTGAAGTGCCGGCAAGTGGAAAAGTGTGTCATATAATTTCATTGATTTTCATACATTATCTCATCCACGATACCGTCGACGGTATCGTGCCGTCGCCGTTGCCGATGCCGTGCCGTCTAGTGGAAAAGCGCCCAATGTTCCAGCTGCTTTTCCTACTGGCTGTACAAATCACTAGAGTGGTTATCGATTCCCATAGATATTGTCACGTGATCGTCGCCGTGCCGTTTCTATGTTTTTTTCGCTCCCAGTCTCTAAGTAATTCTACGATTATGGCAATTAGTTGCAGAGGTCATTAATTTAACGCGGGGCTTGGCCCCCTACAAAGAGAGTGTGCAAGAGATGGCTTTTTGATGGCTAACATTTGATGGCTAACATTTGATGGTTAACATTTGATGGCTAACATTTGAGTTTTATGTAACGAGAATAATTACCAAGTATTTAACTGATTTCTAAACCCTTATTTTTTATAATATATTAATTAATATAATCACGCCTTTATCCCTAATGGGGTAGGCAGAGCGTAAACGACCTAAACAAAGGTCGTTCCGCTCATAGAAATATTATGTTCCGCTACGTCTGACAAGTTTTGAGGGTAATTCCAGATAGATCTGTATATTGCTAATAGTGATAGGCCCATCGCCTAAATTGTAATACACTGAAACCCTCGATTCCCTTAGCTGACTTTTACAGCATGCACGGGAGGAGATGCAGCTGGCACATTCTATGTTTTTCTATCACTCCCAGTCCAGCATGGAAGTAATTTATTTTTAGGTTTTCTATTCTACGCTATACTATCTATCTATCTTTACTCGAAAAACTGTATGTAATTTCTATGGATTTTAGCTCTCAAGAGTGACAGCGAGTTTGAGTTTGAATCTGAAATGTCATTTCAGTACAAAACGGCCTGTCAAATATCGCTCTCAAACTTGAGATCGCTTCATAAATGCGAGCCTTAGATACATTTTCCTTTGTTTTACTCAGGAAAGGTATCAATGATTATGTGCCGTGCCTAGGCACGTTCCCAACCGGTGGAATATTCCTGGGCACGTTCCCAACCGGTGGAATATTCCCGGGCACGTTCCCAACCGGTGGAATATTCCTGGGCACGTTCCCAACGGTGGAATATTCCCGGGCACGTTCCCAACCGGTGGATATTCTCGGGCACGTTCCCAACCGGTGGAATATTCCCGGGCACGTTCCCAACCGGTGGAATATTCCGGGCACGTTCCCAACCGGTGGAATATTCCCGGGCACGTTCCCAACCGGTGGAATATTCCCGGGCACGTTCCCAACCGGTGGAATATTCCCGGGCACGTTCCCATCCGGTGGAATATTCCCGGGCACGTTCCCAACCGGTGGAATATTCCCGGGCACGTTCCCAACCGGTGGAATATTCCCGGGCACGTTCCCAACCGGTGGAATATTCTCGGGCACATTCCCAACCGGTGGAATATTCTCGGGCACGTTCCCAACCGGTGGAATATTCCCGGGCACGTTCCCAACCGGTGGAATATTCCCGGGCACGTTCCCAACCGGTGGAATATTCCCGGGCACGTTCCCAACCGGTGGAATATTCTCGGGCACATTCCCAACCGGTGGAATATTCTCGGGCACGTTCCCAACCGGTGGAATATTCCCGGGCACGTTCACAACCGGTGGAATATTCCCGGGCACGTTCCTAATCGGTGGAATATTCCCGGGCACGTTCTCAACCGGTGGAATATTCCCGGGCACGTTCCCAACCGGTGGAATATTCCCGGGCACGTTCCCAACCGGTGGAATATTCCCGGGCAGGTGCCTAAAGTGGGAATGATTTGAAGACCCTTACCTCATACTTGAAGTGCACAGTGGAGCACTGTAGCAGGGTTCCCATCAGCTTGTGAGGGTTCCAGGTCACGGAGTCAGCCCTGTGGACAAAGTCAATTTAAAAATACCAGTTTAAAAAGACCAAAAACATACAAAAAAATCGCTATTCCATACAAAATTGTCGGATCGAGCCGGTCACTTTGTATGAAAAAGCTATTTTTTGTTTCATTTCCTGAAGAAAAAAAAAAAATAGTGATATGTGTTCAGTTTCGTTGACTGAACAACCCTATCAGTTTGCGGGACGCTGTCCCATACACCCTGTATAATTTCTAACACAAATCGTATCTCTGTCTGCCGTATTTTTAACGTTTCTAAAGCCAAAATACTAATATATTACATCCCACAGAACCTCCAAAACACACACTAAAAACACAGGAAAATTCAAATCTCACACTTTGAGTGTTGAAAGTCATCAATTACCGTCCCCTAGTGACGTCACGACCACAGAATATAAAACGCAGAAGCATGAAGCACGTTTCATTAAAACTACAGTTTACAAATTATACCTAAATAAAAATTCAATGTACATTGCGTTGTTAAAAAAAGCCTGGCCATACTTACGAATGGAACTGAACAACTTTCCCAAGAAACATATACCTAGGTCGAAATCCGAAAAAAAAAGAGTTATTTGGGAGGGCCAACACTGGAAATAGCTCAGCTAATAAGGTACGCTAGTAGTATAACAGAAAATTCTTGGAAATTATTTGTATACATACATAAAGTACATACATAAAATCACGCCTTTTTTCCCTTTTTTCCCTATTGGGGTAGGCAGAGCAAAAACTACCTAAATAAAGGTCATTCCGCCACGTCTGACGTTTTGATGTTTTGAGGGTTATTATACGATTATGTATATTGCGATAGTGACAGGTTGTCAGCCCATCGCCTACATTTCAATACACTGAAACCATCGATTCCCTAAGCTGATTATTACAGCATGCTCGGGAGGAGATGCAGCTGGCACATTCTATGTTTTTCTATCACTCCCAGTCCAGCATGGAAGTTTTGTATAGTTAGCATAAATAAGCTACTACGCAATGTATATCAAATTGTACGTACTTATGATTTGTAATCCTTTGAAACATGTTCGTGTTCATGATGGATGGTCTGTATGCAAATATGGCGCGTGGCACGGTGCGGTTTACAAACAATATTGTTCTTAATTTGAATGCTAAAGTGTTTTATAAGCGTGCTCCGGATTGAAGAGAAATTAGCTTAGTGTATTTTTTTTATGTTATACAGTGGCAACAAAGCATACGAACACTTCTGCTTGGCGGTAGAAATAAGCAAGAGGATGGTACTCCCCCAGACGGGCTTTGCACAAAACCCTATCACCTTCTAGTGCTTTATGCTTAGACCCTATCTTTGAAGAAAGGAAATTTTTGGTGGTCATTGATTCAAAATTGATTCGAATTTGATTGAATTTCAGTTACAACTCATAACTGCAGATGCCCCACCCCAACCCCTAATTCTTCTTCTTAGCGAGTGGATTTTCGAGTCACACAACGACCCGATAAACCCTGGTGTCAGAGTTTTTAAACCGCCTAGTAGCACAGCTATAGGCCTCTGACATGGTTTGTGTAACGACCACTTCCTTTTCGGACATCTCGGTATTCCGAATATCATCGGAATCCTTTTTCTTTTCGGACAATCAGGTGATTCAGCCTGCAATGTCCTAACCAAACTGAGTCAACATTAGATAAAAACTGCAAAATGCTTTTACTCTGATGCACTCTCGTAAATACGTGTACATACATTGCATTGGAATGATAGAAGAGAAACTGTAGGATATACAATACAATACAATACAAAATACTTTATTGCACAAAGAAACACAAATACATACAACAGAAAAGAAAGGAACAAAACAGTACAATATAGGCGGCCTTATTGCTAAAGCAGCAATTTCTACCAGGCAACCTTAGGGTGTTAGGATAGTACATAGCAGAAAGCGGAATAGTGCATATCCGTCTCTAGCCGCCTCGCGATTAATGTTATTTCGAGGAAGCTTTCGTTTTGCTGCCTCAAAAGTTTGGAATGATTTACAAGTATTTACAGATAGATATTGTTAGACCACATTGAAGTGTCATTCATAATTTTGTGTTGCCTTCCCCTTCCCTGATTATGCCTACGCCTAATGTGGTGGTGATTACCTATAAATTAGGGGTTACTGCCTCTGTGGTCTAGTGGTCTAAGCCGTGGGTCTTACGATCCAGAGGTCCTGGGTTCGATTCCCAGGGGTGAACACAAAGTTGATATTTGTCAATTTATCACTTTGTGAGGTTTTCCCCAGTTTGGTTAGGACATTGCAGGCTGAATCACCTGATTGTCCGAAAAGAAAAAGGATTCCGATGATATTCGGAATACCGAGATGTCCGAAAAGGAGTGGTCGTTACACAAACCATGTCAGAGGCCTATAGCTGTGCTACTAGGCGGTTTAAAAACTCTGACACCAGGGTTTATCGGGTCGTTGTGTGACTCGAAAATCCACTCGCTAAGAAGAAGAATTAGGGGTTGGGGTGGGGCATCTGCAGTTATGAGTTGTAACTGAAATTCAATCAAATTCGAATCAATTTTGTAATCAATTGACCACCAAAAATTTCCTTTCTTCAAAGATAGGGTCTAAGCATAAAGCACTAGAAGGTGATAGGGTTTTGTGCAAAGCCCGTCTGGGGAGTACCATCCTCTTGCTTATTTCTACCGCCAAGCAGAAGTGTTCGTATGCTTTGTTGCCACTGTATAACATAAAAAAAATACACTAAGCTAATTTCTCTTCAATCCGGAGCACGCTTATAAAAACACTTTAGCATTCAAATTAAGAACAATATTGTTTGTAAACCGCACCGTGCCACGCGCCATATTTGCATACAGACCATCCATCATGAACACGAACATGTTTCAAAGGATTACAAATCATAAGTACGTACAATTTGATATACATTGCGTAGTAGCTTATTTATGCTAACTATACAAAACTTCCATGCTGGACTGGAGTGATAGAAAAACATAGAATGTGCCAGCTGCATCTCCTCCCGAGCATGCTGTAATAATCAGCTTAGGGAATCGATGGTTTCAGTGTATTGAAATGTAGGCGATGGGCTGACAACCTGTCACTATCGCAATATACATAATCGTATAATAACCCTCAAAACATCAAAACGTCAGACGTGGCGGAATGACCTTTATTTAGGTAGTTTTTGCTCTGCCTACCCCAATAGGAAAAAAGGGAAAAAAGGCGTGATTTTATGTATGTACTTTATGTATGTATACAAATAATTTCCAAGAATTTTCTGTTATACTACTAGCGTACCTTATTAGCTGAGCTATTTCCAGTGTTGGCCCTCCCAAATAACTCTTTTTTTTCGGATTTCGACCTAGGTATATGTTTCTTGGGAAAGTTGTTCAGTTCCATTCGTAAGTATGGCCAGGCTTTTTTTAACAACGCAATGTACATTGAATTTTTATTTAGGTATAATTTGTAAACTGTAGTTTTAATGAAACGTGCTTCATGCTTCTGCGTTTTATATTCTGTGGTCGTGACGTCACTAGGGGACGGTAATTGATGACTTTCAACACTCAAAGTGTGAGATTTGAATTTTCCTGTGTTTTTAGTGTGTGTTTTGGAGGTTCTGTGGGATGTAATATATTAGTATTTTGGCTTTAGAAACGTTAAAAATACGGCAGACAGAGATACGATTTGTGTTAGAAATTATACAGGGTGTATGGGACAGCGTCCCGCAAACTGATAGGGTTTGTCAGTCAACGAACTGAACACATATCACTATTTTTTTTTTTTCTTCAGGAAATGAAACAAAAAATAGCTTTTTCATACAAAGTGACCGGCTCGATCCGACAATTTGTATGGAATAGCGATTTTTTTTGTATGTTTTTGGTCTTTTTAAACTGGTATTTTAAATTGACTTTGTCCACAGGGCTGACTCCGTGACCTGGAACCCTCACAAGCTGATGGGAACCCTGCTACAGTGCTCCACTGTGCACTTCAAGTATGAGGTAAGGGTCTTCAAATCATTCCCACTTTAGGCACCTGCCCGGGAATATTCCACCGGTTGGGAACGTGCCCGGGAATATTCCACCGGTTGGGAACGTGCCCGGGAATATTCCACCGGTTGAGAACGTGCCCGGAATATTCCACCGATTAGGAACGTGCCCGGGAATATTCCACCGGTTGTGAACGTGCCCGGAATATTCCACCGGTTGGGAACGTGCCCGAGAATATTCCACCGGTTGGGAATGTGCCCGAGAATATTCCACCGGTTGGGAACGTGCCCGGGAATATTCCACCGGTTGGGAACGTGCCCGGGAATATTCCACCGGTTGGGAACGTGCCCGGGAATATTCCACCGGTTGGGAACGTGCCCGAGAATATTCCACCGGTTGGGAATGTGCCCGAGAATATTCCACCGGTTGGGAACGTGCCCGGGAATATTCCACCGGTTGGGAACGTGCCCGGGAATATTCCACCGGTTGGGAACGTGCCCGGGAATATTCCACCGGATGGGAACGTGCCCGGGAATATTCCACCGGTTGGGAACGTGCCCGGGAATATTCCACCGGTTGGGAACGTGCCCGGGAATATTCCACCGGTTGGGAACGTGCCCGGGAATATTCCACCGGTTGGGAACGTGCCCGGAATATTCCACCGGTTGGGAACGTGCCCGAGAATATTCCACCGGTTGGGAACGTGCCCGGGAATATTCCACCGGTTGGGAACGTGCCCAGGAATATTCCACCGGTTGGGAACGTGCCCGGAATATTCCACCGGTTGGGAACGTGCCCAGGATCTATTCCACCGTTGGGAACGTGCCTAGGCACGGCACATAATCATTGATACCTTTCCTGAGTAAAACAAAGGAAAATGTATCTAAGGCTCGCATTTATGAAGCACGATCTCAAGTTTGAGAGCGATATTTGACAGGCCGTTTTGTACTGAAATGACATTTCAGATTCAAACTCAAACTCGCTGTCACTCTTGAGAGCTAAAATCCATAGAAATTACATACAGT
>JARACY010006286.1:0-17837 GCA_029255725.1 Scrobipalpa atriplicella
ACACATTTTGTATGGAAGGTCATTTTTTTTTTTTTGACCTATGTTCCTTAGGGGAAGTTGTTCAGTTTCATGGGTAGATTCACACATTTCTCGATGCATATACCCTTTCTGTTACACGTGGTATAGCTTATTATTTTTATACCTTCGTCCTTCATTCATTATTCAATTTTACACCTTCGTTCATTATTTCATTCTTTCGTTGATTATTTTATACCTTCGCTCATTATTTTTATTCCTTCATTAATTATTTTATTAACGTTTGTTATATTTTTCGATATTTTTTACCTTTCGTTACCATTAGTGTGACAAATAAACAATAATTATGTTTCATGCAATAAAATTATACTAATAATGTTAGTCCCTATTATTGCAGAATGCAGTAGACTGACTGACACATTCTACACTTCTCACCAGAAGACACCATTTCACTAATCTGACTTATCAATGTCATCCATCATTTTAAATGTGATAGCGCTGTCACTTTCTTTACTTTGACATAAGAACAGGATATAATTAATTATACACACATGTGTTTGACGTTCCTAATTTGACATAAGCTGCTTTAAATAAGAACCGAGAGCATGTTCCTTTTTTTACGTTAAATAAGCAATCTAATGTCAAATTTAAGCAATCTAATGTCAGATTAGGAATGTCGAAGTCATGTGTTTATTTGATATCCTGTTCTTATGTCAAATATAAGTAAGTGACAGCGCTACTAGTTAGTAGTCCAGTTGGACGGCGTGAATCGAGGCCATAATTATGTGCATCGTCCATCACGTCATCATAAATATACTTAGGCGACGAATATTCATCTAGTTGTAATTGAAAAACATCCGGTGGTCGCGATATATCCATATAACAAAATGTTTCAAATTGCGGAATGTCCCAAGTCACAGTGATTGCTAGGCGCAACAAATCAGTGTTACAAAATGTCTAAATCACATAATGTCCAAATCACAATGATTCTATTTAGGCGTTTTAGATCGGCATTCCGCTTTTCAGGTGTTTTTCAATTTTGACATTAAGCCATCGGGACATATCGTGATCTGGACATTTTGAGTTTTAGACATTTTGCGATTTTGACATTTTGAGTTATTAATTAGACATTTTACTATTTTGCGATTTTGACATTTTGCAACCAGAACATTCTGGACCTAACGAATAAAATTGTCATCTTATAAAGTGATGTTTCATTTGGTTTCAGGTGAAGCCATACGTGCTGGATGATCAGATGTGTGACGAGTGTGCGGGCGCGCGCTGCGGATCCAAGTTCGCGCCATTCTTCTGCGCCAACGTTACCTGCCTCCAGGTACATCAATCATCAAATCCTTTTTAGATTTCATTTAGGTACATTTTCCATTGTTTTCCTTCGGAATGGCATCTGTCGCACGCAGAGCCATCTTCCTAGATTTTACAGAATATAGGTGATTATTACTTAAGTATTTGCACTGCACTGCGCATTCGTTAGGATTCTAACCGATTATTATTATTTACGTAGGTATATTTTCTGTTGTTTCCGTTTGATCCGTGTGTGTCCTCGTGTCGGAGGTTTGTGACCACCAAAAGTAAGGTTATAGGTCAGGGCTCTCCAGGCAGGCACATCTGTTCTAAGCTAGGTGATTATGTCCGAGTGTTGATGATGAACGAACAAACAAACAAACAAAGAAACACGACCACACTCATAGCCCCCACTAGGCTTCCCTGTGTCGGGCGGGGTGCCATGGACATTCAGAGAAACAACTACAAAGAACGCCCAGACCCAGAAACAGACATTTAAATTCATCATTCAAATGTCTGCCCGGCCGGGAATCGAACCTGGGACCCTCTACGTAGCAGGCAGATACACTGCCAATTAGGCTGTGGGGGTCGTCAAATGATGATGATGAGATGACTTGATGGACTGTAGAATGGCGTCTGTCCATCGGTGTGTATCAGTTGCCTATTTTATACTTTAGGTTTCTTAAATTAACTTAGAAAATGAGAAAATGAATCAAAACTTAGAATATAGAACGTTGCTATTTTATTTGCAGTATTACTGCGAGCACTGCTGGGCGACGATCCACTCTCGTCCGGGGCGCGAGTTCCACAAGCCCCTCGTGAAGGAAGGCGCCGACAGACCGCGCGCCGTGCCCTTCCGCTGGTGTTAGTAGCAGACACGTAGCAGACACGCAGCGGCGTCGCAGCAGACACGCAGCGGCGACGCAGCGGACGAGATGGTAGCATGGTGATTTTAGCGCAGGTGATTTTAATGCTCAGTGTTTTCTGCGACAACTGTGTTCTTTGTATGCAGATGATTTTTTTGTGTTCGGTGACTGACACACAGCCAAGGAATAAGGTACACAAGGCCGCTCGAATCGTATGAGCTTTTCTGTAAAAATAATTTATTATGGGTTTTTATGGAATTTGGTATATTTGTGCAGTTTGGTTATCTGCATAATTATACGAAATTTCATGAAAAATCCATAAATTATTTTCAGAGAATAGGTACCCGTTTTGAGCATTTCGAACCTTTCTCCTAGTCATAGTACGTAAAGGCTTCATCGAATGTGGGCGGGGTCGCTGTCGAACTAATAAGGGGAACTGTCAATGTAAAAGTCAAATCTTAAGATGGCGGCGCGGCGTTAGTTAGTAGGTAGTACCAGTAGTACAGGCAATCAACTTAGGGTTAGGTTACCAGAGACCGCTCCAAACCGAAACTTTTCCTGAAAATTGTTTATGCTTTTTCATGGTATTTCGTATAAATTGTTCAGGTTATTAGACTTTAAAAGTATATGAAATTTTATCTAAATACGGTTTGGAACAGCCCTATTACCCTTATTAGTTAGGTGGTCGTAGATAATGTACATTCAATGAACGTGGCGAAAAAAGCAATTGAAGTCGCCAAAATGGCCGCCTTGCAATTTTTCCGAAATGGCCGCCGACGCCATTTTTGATAGTTCTCCCAACATTCTAGCTCGCCTACTTTTATTAGAAGCCTTGATGTGCTGTAATACAGGTGATTTATTCGTTTTCAGTGTTCGGTGACAACTGTATAACTCAATTAAAGGAGGCGATTGAAAATGGCGACTAGTTCGACTGTCTGTCATACATCGGCCGCCATTTTGATTTCCTTTTTTAAATGCATAACTTATACAAAGGTGATTTTGTTTTTAGTGTTGCCAATGCCAAAAATCCATTTTTTTCTAATTGCCGAAGTTACACCCTAAATTCCTACATCATGTGTTGCCTTAATGAAACTGCTCAAATTTCTGTAATTTGGGTACCTACACTGAATAGCAGATATACAACAAACTGTTAACTTAATATAAAAAAACATGTCGCTAACGAACGAAAACTATGTTACCATCTTCTCTGCATCGAATAATTTGTAATCTGGTAGATATAGTGAGTAGCGAAAGGACATTAGTAACTTGGTTCGAAAAAGTAGTAACGAGTTTGAAAACATAACTTTAGAACGATTGTTTGGTTTTAAGTAGGAAAATTGTACCTGAAATACTACTATACATTTCTGCTCACTATATCATAGTCGCATCGCCAAACCTTGAGACCTTTAGGTTACGTTTATTTTTTTTGATTAATTCCTTAATATTTTGATTGGTCAAGTAATGGATTGGTCTAATAATTTGATTGATCAATAGTTGATGAATCGAAAATAAACATCATACGCTTACCCTAAATCAAGCTGGAAGCCAATAATCTCATTTGGTGATTCGACTATCAGTGTTACTATGCGCTACAATAACCTACCAAAATGGTAGGTTTTTAGATAATGGTGGGAGGATTGCCTATCTCGCGCCACAGTCCCCTATAGAGTTGAATTATATTTGCAGGTAGTTAAATTTTTCCTATAATACAAATATAGTATAATTCGACTCATCGACCCGGACACACGTCGGATAAAAAAACCTAGCCTAAATAGTCTAGGACAACTAGATAATAGTATAGCGGCTATATAGGTGTGGTGTATGACCACATCAACAAAAGCGATTTCCTATTTAGACGAGGTTTTTTGTACTTGGTTGATCATTTGATGTTATGTCAAATGGCTACCTGGTAAAACTGACATACGCCAGCCTCTGAAATGGCAATCCACTTTAGGAAGATAAAATGATAAATAAAAATAAAACAATAAAAAGCAACATTATCCAATGCTTATTGATAAGCAAAATATTAGTCAAAGTACAAAAATAGCTCGATTTCCTTTCGCTCGCAGATCCGGTGTTGCAAGATTTAAAAAAAATAAACATGAAAAATTGGTAGTTTCTGGATGCGTGTGACAGAAAATCAAGCATTTTTGAGTTAAGCAAAATGTGTATCCAAAACTTAGCTAGTTGTCGATCTTAAGATATCTTGACTTATCTAAGAGTTTAATTTCTGTATTTTCTAAACCTTACAAAAATAATCAGTTTTTGCCTATTTTACAAAACTACGCTCTTTTTTGGTTTGAGATATGAGAATGTTAAGATTGCTCGATTAAAGACCTAGTCAAAATATAATTAGCTGGTCAAAAATGATTGGTCAAATAATTAGCTGGTCAAAAATTATTGGTAAAATAATTAGCTTGTCAAAATTAATTTTACGGATCAACAAAGCTTTTACGCTGAATATTTTTAATTTAGGTATATTTTCCCAGTAGGTACCTGCCCATTTATCAGAAAGTAGTTTTGTAAAATAGTTCAGCCGATTGTGTATTTTTACGTATCAAACGGACACAGCCGAAATCTGATTACATATATTCGGTTTTACGCGCTCTTTTAGTAAGATATTAAACATAAGTCATAAGTGGATTGGACTTTGAAATGGAACAGCTTGTTATATCATTTTAATTCAGGTTTTAAATTATAATCATTAAAGAAAATATAAAATAAACTAGTAGCGAAATAATCGTACCTGTGTAGCTAGAATGAATTTCCTAAACCTGTTCATTACGCTACCCTGAACGGACAAGCAAAACTTGGATATTGTTGCAATTTTGTTTAGTATTTCGACATAAGTTGATGATATTAATTTGGATGCCATGCGGACGGTTGAATAAAGCCGGCCACCCTTAAGGGTCTATGTGCTCGCGGCAACTGTCCCTTTCAAACCAATGACAGAATGCGCGCTCTGTCCTTTTCTAGCATGGGGCTGTTTCAAGCCGATTTCATATATTTTTGCATATATCTCAATGTATACAAAAAGTATTGAAAAACAGAGTTGATTATGATGTTCTTCATAATTATACGGTGATTTCGATATAACATTTGCTGTTTCTAAGCTCATAGAAATGTCACAGTTGTTCAAATTCGGCATTGAGACGGCAGATTTTCATGATATTTCTGATGATTTCCTGGTGTAATCATAGTATTTTTAGGTTATATCTATGAATCTAGTTGTTCTCCATATTTTAGAGAAGCTAACCATATATAGATTTATTGAAAATTCAACTATTAACTATACTAACAAAGTCAAATGCCGGACCGTGTTTAGCCCGATTTAGAGTACTTCCCTCCTTAATGCAAGACAATACAGTCGTAATGCAATTTTTTGTTTTGTTTATTGTATTTTGTATTTTCGGCTAGACATTTTTCGATTTAGATCGTATTTTTGTCAAAAACAGATACATAACCGTATTCACAAAATCATTATCTTGACTAGAATTCATTTTCCTAGTAGGTATTTATCGTTTGTAAAAGAATGTGTAATTTTGTGAAACGGAATCAAGTAACTTCATTATAGAACCCACAAGGGAAGCCGTTGAGGCTATGAGTGCAATCAAATCAGTATTTTTTTTATTTATTATTCGACTGTTTATTTAAAGCATGGGCGGTAGGGACCGGGATTAGTACAAACATTAAAAATGTTACCAATTTTGGCTGTAGTCTTGCTATATAAAAAAAAACTCTTTTTATATTTTAGCATAATTAAAAGTTAATATTTTTTGATTCGCCGGAATAGTGCAATAGAAGTTAGAATAGTATTGTATTAACCATGGACGAAAATATACAAGAGGACTGTCAACTCTATACAAATAAACGTGATTCGGAGAAAGCTCAATTCCCGTATTATATCTAGATGGCGCCTAGCTCCTGGCCCGCACTTTTTTAAAATACCTATAAATTGACTATAGTTATGCAAAATTTTTATATCATACGCAACCAAAATTAAAAAGAAAATATTGAGGCTTGAAATTTTATCATTATTATTGATATGTTCTTGTTTCTATTTGATAGTAATATAAACCGGTAGATGGCAGTTATCCGAATATGCTGGTTATAACGTGGTTCATTACAATATAGGTAGATGACGCTAATAAATTGTAGGCAGCAACAATTTTAGCGGGACACGGACGGACGTGTGACGATTTATCGCGATTTGTTCTTAAGAGGCCGTACTATATTTCGCGGCGGGCCGCAAACGCGGCAGCGCTCGGACGCGTGTGTGCATTGCGTAATACGGAGCCGACGCGCGCTTTTTGATTCTTTGATTGTTTTGATAGTTTTTGTCTCGCGATTTGTAAAACATTAAATTAAATAATATTAGGTAGAATAAAACAAAGTATGTATTGATTCATTAATATACAACGTGTAACAAACATAATAAAATAACATAGAAAGAACGCGTTATAAAAGAATTTAGGTCAAATGCGAACAAAAAAATTACATCCCATACAAAATGTATCGGCTAAATCTACTGGAATACGCTTTTTTTCTTGGTATTTCAACCTATGTTCCTTTGAAAAAGTTGTTCAGTTTTTTTCAGTTTTTGTCTATGGTATAATACGGGGTGTAAGGGACAGCGTTCCGCAAACTTATAGGGGTTACTCAGTCAACGAAACTGAACAACTACCACCAGGTTTTTTTTTCAGGAAACAAAAAATAATTTTGTTTTTTCATACAAAATGACCACATCGATCAGACAGTTTGTATGTAAAAGCAAATTATTATTTTTTTCATTTCCTGAAGAAAAATCCTGGTGATATGTGTTCAGTATCGTTGACTGAGCAACCCCTATCAGTTTGCGGGACGCTGTCCCTTATACCCGGTATATATAAGACATTTCTGAGTGATGTCGCAATACCGTGAAGGATTACCCTATGTCAGCTACGAGTATATCAGCTGTAAAATTTCAATTACTACGGCGAGAACATTCAATAATACGTATGTAATTAATATTGCTTAAGAAAACTCATTTACTGAAACACTTGCGGCAGTTTAAAATTTGGCGCGACCTAGTAAACTTGTAATTTTACAGTGACTGAAATATTAAAAAAGGAAAAGAACTGGATTTGAAATAAGTTGTGTGAGACCTTCAATTTGTGAAATTGTGTTTGTGACCTTGAAAATGAAAATATCAAATGGAAACTGTTCCTCAAGGAACCTAAAACTAAAATTTTTTCAATACATTAAAATTTTATATTTAGTGCCATAACAGTAGCCTTATGATGCGCATTGGTGCACATTTACCCTTTTTTATTTATTTATTTTATTATGTTTGTTACACGTTGTATATTAATGAATCAATACATACTTTGTTTTATTCTACCTAATATTATTTAATTTAATGTTTTACAAATCGCGAGACAAAAACTATCAAAACAATCAAAGAATCAAAAAGCGCGCGTCGGCTCCGTATTACGATCCGCGTTTGTGTAAGTGCGAGTCAAATACCTATTTCGGCCCGCCGCGAAAGTTAGTACGGCCTCTTAAGAACAAATCGCGATAAAATTTCATGCCTCAAAATTTTCTTTTTAATTTTGGTTGCGTATGATATAAAAATTTTGCATACTATAGCCAATTTATAGGTATTTTAAAAAAGTGCGGGCCAGGAGCTAGGCGCCATCTAGATATAATACGGGAATTGAGCTTTTTTCCGAATCACGTTTTTTTGTATGGGGTTGACAGTCCTCTTAGTATATTTTCGTCCATGATTCTAGTGTAAATAATGTCACGTTTTTGCCTTTATCACAAGGTTTGTAATACGTTAACCTCTTGTTTAGGAACACGCTAGATTTGTTCAAAATCTGTCCCTGAAATTCTAAATTTAAACGTAAAACAACAATTAATTTAATAACTAGGGAGACGTTCGCGGAAAGACACGTCACGTTAACGATTAGAACATTTCGGCGGCTTTTTTATAAATTATTATTGTACCTACTTAATGAAAATAACGAGGTAACACGCGGGTACGTTACCCTTATGACCACGGACGTAAAAAGCTAATAGACTGTAGAAAAAAGACTTGCGCGAATTTTTTGATAGGTTTTTTTCATAATTATGAAAATGTTTTTTCATGTCGTGTATATTTTCAAATGTGTGGCTCGATATGGTGCCTTGAAACGGGTTGAGTCTTAGAAATCTTCAAACGATGCCAGCTACGTGATTCTCTCTACAAAATTGAGACACTCTACACCAAAAGCCAAGCTATGACTTGAGCCTATTATGCTGTAATAAATAATAATTTATCATTCTGCCGTGTTTCTGGAAATCTAAATTTTATAATGCCCTCGATTCTGGCCGCCACGTTCTTAACTAAATTTAAGATAGCGCTGTCACTTTCTTTACTTTGACATAAGAACAGGATAGCAAATAAACACATGTGTTTGACGTTCCTAATTTGACATCTGCTTTAAATATAAGAACCGAGCATAGAGCATGTTCCTTATTTTACGTTAAATAAGCAATCTAATGTCAAATTTAAGCAATTTAATGTCAGATCAGGAATGTCAAAGTCATGTGTTTATTTGCTATCCTGTTCTTATGTCAAATATACGAAAGTGATAGCGCTACTAAGAATTAGAATTAGTAACTGGGCGGCGTGAATCGAGGCCATTGTTTAGCTATCGCGTTGCCTGGCAGTTTGATTGTTGAAGTCACCAAATAGGTAGTTAACAGTGCCTGAACGCGTTCACGGGTGGGCCCTATTCTACTCTCAAGGTTTTGGGCAAACGAGTTGACCCAACATAACGTGGGGAAACCCTTTACTTAAGTTTAATACCTAATCCCGAATCGGCCAACCTGTAAAACTAATGGCTGAGTCTAGTGATTGCCCTTATTAGTCAAACCGAAATGCATGACGACGTGGAGAAAAAACCTTTAACAGTTCAATAAAAGACCAATTGCAGAAATATCGAACGGTCTTTAGGGTCGTATTTATTCCGAGGCGAAAATGTTATAATAATTATGTCCTATTTTCGACAAATACAAAGGTAGAAGTAGAAATCATTATTGGGGTGAAATAATCCCAATTAAGTTTTTTCTAAAAATAACGTATAGGTAAAATTTGTATTTGTAGATTTAGAATAATTTGCCCTAATAAATGAGCACTGTACCACTTTTCATTTTATAGTTATTTTATATTTATTCAAGTATTACTCAATGTAGGCGGATTTGATGGAACGTATAGTTATATTTTTTAAATAAATAAATCGTGTACCTACCTATGAAAAGTGGTACAGTGGTTGTTGCAAAATGCACACACTAGTGTGACAACTCTTAAAATAGTATAATAATTAAAATATAGCAAATTAACGTTGCGAGTTCAAAGTTTTCTCTCGAAGTAAATTTAGAGATTCCCTAGAAATATTTTGACACGCCTTTCCACTCAAAACACATTATCACTGGCACATTTCCATCGCCCATTTTCATACGCCCAATAATAATTTAAGATCCCATAAAAAAATATTTATCAAAATGTTTTCTAATAAAATTTTCAAAAATCTCTATTTTTTATGTGACAACACTGCGTTTTGAAAATCTTTTGTTTGTACGATGCTTTATTTTTTTTGGAAACAACTGACTCTGAATCGCTGTGTGATGTTGATCGTTTTGTTTTTACATTATTTTTGTATTAAAAATTGAGTTTGGAAATATTTTCGTACACTATGTCAGTGTGTGCATTTTCCATTTTGGTGGTTCTTTTGTATGATATTGCTCAATGTTTTGTTTTTTTGTTTTTTTGAAAATTGTTTGATGTGCCCCCTATCCCTTAGATGTTTTGAAACGAGGCGGGACGCGTGAATGATTTGAATGGTCGCACTGTCCCATTTTGTATTTTTGTATTTTTATAAAAAACGATAATTGTGAATCGGACGTGATTTTTTACTTTACGCGCAACGTAGCTGTAAAGAGCTTCGAGGATTTTATTTTGAAATAGTCGTCTCATAGACTTTAAAAGATGTCAATATTGCATTTTTGAATGTCAATATTAATTGGTGTTAGTATTTAAATTAGGACCGAGGTGTGTTTGGGTATTTGTCGGCGAGTGGTGGGCTAGTTTGCACGATTTTTATAATTGTACGTCTCTGGCTGGATGGCCACCGTTTTCTGTAAACGGTGGCAAATTCCGCTTTATTGACGTCACTCGTGAACTTTAGTTTTTTACTGTTGCTACTACAGGGGGGAGAAAGTTTTAAATACTTTCTCTTTATTTTTGTCTTCTTTGTTGTAGTTACTTTATTAAGAGTTTTACGCGCTTATTTTAGGTACGCAAAAAACTGCGTCTCCGAAAATAAGTTCTTGATTCGCTCCCGCGGTTATTTTAGTTTTGATTTTTCGTTTAAGGCTCGCTTTTTGAAAATGAAAATAGCATTTTTTAGTTGATTTCGAGGAGAGTTTAGTTGGTGACGCCGCGGGGCGACGTTTTCGTTTGCTTGTTCAGTTCCTTAGTTTGTAGGTTGTTTTTCTTGCTTCTTGTTTATTCCCGTGGGCTTGTTCTCGTTGTTTGTATGTTGTCTGTTTTCTATTAACTTTAGCTGTCGGGTGTCAAGTGCTATTGGATATATTTTCATTTTAGATTGTAATTTTGTCGTTTGGCATATCACTGCATGATTCCACTGGGGGCATCGGTGTCATTCGAGTAAAACTTCTTATAGATATTTTGACGTGAAATTTGTACTTTTTTAAAAATATCGTACGTAGCTAATCTTTGAAATGTAAACGCGTTGTTGTTGTTAAATAATCGAAGTCGGTGTTCGTTCCCTCGTCGTTCTTTGAGTGAGTTCTTTTCGCACTTTTTCACTCGCATGTGTAAATAGACTCGATCGTACGTTGAAATTTCTTAGTAAAAGAAAATGTAAAAAAAATCCGCGTTAAAATAAATGTTTTTTACAAATCTTCGGAGGCGGACCGAGGTTAGTAAATTTTGCGTCTTAGCGTTCTCGCAACGAGCGAGCCTGTAAATTCGTGCTAGGAAATTATTAATAAATAGCGAAGAGTAGCGCAATTCATTAAATACCTACCTAGTTGAGTATTGTATAATAAAAAATAGTACCTTAATACCCTAAAGTTGCTAGACAATATTATGTTTGTATGAAATTTCTTGCACCAGTTTGTCAAGTGTTTTCGAATTTTCACCGTTTTTGATGTTCAAGTTGGTACACTGGAAATAGTAGGTACTGTTTAGGAAGTGTAAGTTCTAGTCCCTACCTACTTGATGGTAATCGTTTACCGATTAACATAAAAAGCAAGTTTGATTTAACTTGACCAATCACGCAGGTTTGACTTAGTGATTGGATATTGACCTTGACCAATCACGCAGGTCTTACATTGACCAATCACGCAGGTAGATTTGGGACTAGAGCTTCCACAGGTATTGTATGGTGCATTGAAATTATTTTTTATAATAGATTTTGTGAAACATGACTCTTGTATTTCACGATAATGTCTTAAATTTTTATGACTTACTTAAATGCGTGTATACTACTTGTTGAATCTATAATTATCTTAGCAACGTATGACCTTATATTCAATGGTGCAAATTAAAACTAATTCTAGATTTTTCAAGTAGTATTTTACTGGCGAAAAGAGTCTTGTCACTAATTTAATTTGAAATAAGATTTATATATTTTTATAAACAGTTGAGTAACTTGTTGCATAGAATCAATTTCGTTGACAATTAGTGATTTTTAACTTACACTTGGTTAGAAGAAAGATTTCATTTGATTCAACGATTTCTGTAAGAGCTACTTTTGTAATAAAATAAACTAGACAGCTTAGTGAGAAGTAATTAAGGTTATTTTTAAGCTTTCTTTTAGACTTAAGCACATTAAAATGTTTTTGTTCAAATGTTATGGCAATGTGTATTTTTCAACGATAATATTGGGTCTTAAAACACATCATTTGACAGTACTCTTTAAAATGTGGATAGGTACTTGACATGACACTAGCGGAATCACCATGGGAACGCCATTCCACTAAACCATCACTAAACGTTGGAATTTGATTTCAGGCACCAATGTTTTTGCCAATCAAGTACCTACCTACTTACCATAAAGAATTTTAATTTTATTTATTTTAATTGTAATTAAAGCCAATACCTATAAATTCAGTTTGCACTGTCATGTCTTATTAAGATTAAATGGACTAATAATCCATCTTACAAAAAAATACATGTTGTCATAACGTTTGTGGGTAGGCCAACATGAACCAAATGGAATCTTTCATTGCGTACCTACTTTATTAAATTTAACAAGAATATGAACTTCCTTTGTCTACATAAATTTTCTATGAATTATTAGTTTCTAGTTACTTCATCTTTGTACTCAATGCCCGAAATTTGATGGTTTTATTTATTGTGAATTATTAAAATGAATTTGAAACTTTTTCCTGTGTTTCATGTTTGTAGTTTGCTTGAAATAGTGCGATAAATTCGAATTATTTTTCAACACTTTTTGCACGTTTTTTTTTATTTTGTTGTAAAAATATTATTATCAAAAATGCCACAGGATACAATTTATAAATAAATAGGTAGTACTAAAATACTAGCTCAGGAAATTCTTTATATTTTTTTTATCTATACTAGGGTAATTTAGGACGCACTATTACTTATTCTAATTCTTAGTAGCGCTGTCACTTTCTGAAATCATAAGAACAGGATAGCAAACAAACACGTGACTTTAAAATTCCTAATTTGATTTTGATTGATTGATTTCGCGTGACGAATGTCTTATGTCAGATTAGGAATGTCAATTTTATGTGTTTATTTGCTATCCTGTTCTTATGCCGAATATAAGAAAGTGACAGCGCTAATGTGAATCGAGGTCAATATAGGTATCTTACAGCAGATCTATTCTTTTTTACAAACTGACACTAACACATCCATCACATGCATGACGTGGCTTGAGAATATTTTTGTGTTGTCACAGAACCTATTTTTGTAAGTAGGTACCAGGTACCTACATAACCATTGAAGGGTTTTTTATCATCGAGCTATATTTTCTCCAATTTCCTGACCAAAGACACTCATCCAAAGACGATGTACCAAAAAGACAAGCTCAATGTGACATTTTGCGAATGTGTCATTTTGCGCATTTGGCATTTAGCGAATAAGACATAAATGTCTTATCGTTATCATTAAGATTGTCACAATATTTCAATACTGGCTAGTGATTCCTGCTTTACCTACTTAAATGGGGAAAGTGTAGCTTACTTACAGCATCTTAGGCCCGTATTTATAATCAGCTCTCAAGAGTGACAGCGAGTTTGAGTTTGTATCAGAAATGTCATTTCAGTACAGAACGGCCTGTCAAATCCATACTTAATATTGCTCTCAATCTTGAGATCGCTTAATAAATACGACCCTTAGACATTTTTAAACTTTTTATTGTATCGTTTGTTTGTTTGGATATATTTTTGAAGTTATTCCTATTTATTTTTTACCTTTTGTATACTTTTTTAATTTTATTGATTGTAGTTAGATATTTTCACTGTAGTTTAGTGGTTTTAATTATAAAATTTTATTAGTGTTACTATTTTTCAGTATTTAATTTTTTTAAAGTAATTTCTACACAGTAACTAGAGTAATTTTAAGCTGAAACCGATATAGATAATTAAATTGCACATTGGCCATAAGTTTATAATATTAGGTATTATATAATTATGTATATTGAACGATTTAAATTAAATCAGATAAAATTAAAATATGTTTAATTCGGTATGATAACCTGTATCTAAGTAACCAGTTTCTTCTTTTTTTTTCTGATAGATCATCTAATTTGAAGAATATTCTCATTATTATAAAATTAAATTGTTAAGTAAATAATTAATTATGAATTTTTAAAGACATGGCAAAACCCCTATATTCCGAGCCGAAAAATAGCATGAATAGAATTTGCTTTACACAAAAAAAGTTTTGCTACTTTTCGGCTCAGAACTAGTGTTTTTGCCATGCTTTAAAAATTCATAATTAATTGATTACTTTACAATTTATATTTATAATGATGAGAATATTCTTCAAATTAGATGATCTATCAGAAAAAAATAAGAAACTGGTACCTTAGATATAGGTTATCATACCGAATTGCTGTAGATCCAGAAACTTCTGAATTGGAGATTTAGGTAACTTGTATAATATTACGTTTATTTTGTATTTTATACAAAATGAAGTTAAAACGGTTTTCATATATTTGTATTTATGTAAAAAGAAAAGAATTACCTAACAGTAGATTAAAATATATTTTGAATTTGTGTTTTTTTTTTTTAATAAGAGTGACTTATTTTTGTTGTTTGATAGTTACTTATCTTAGAATAATTAACTTGTACGGCTATAGAGTGAAAATATTTTTTTCATTCTGATAATACTACTTATTAATGCTTAATATTTAAAAATATTTTGGTTTGAATATTTTTATTTATCGAAATAAGCAGAAAAAACAAATCGTACAATGCAAAAAATTCATAACGTTAATCTTTGTAGTTCAATCTCATAAAAATAAATTAACAAACTGTATTTTCACTCTGTGTCTTGACAAGGCGTAGTAGGTATTATTTAAAACTGAAATACTTGAATTTTTATATGAATTTTATTATTATTATAATATTATGGTATTTTACTAAATATTAGTCCAATATTAAATCTTTTATGCTTGTTTTATTTGCGACCCCACCCCAAATTTTATTTCAATTACCATCAGCAAAAAAAAAGTAAGTGTGGAAGAGATCTCTTCATAGAGATAAGTTCTCCCTTGGATACCATGGTGTTCATGCAATAAAGGGTATACCTACAGGGTAAAAAAAGTACTTCGTGATAAAAAACGCTCGTTATAAAAATGAGGGTCAATTTTGTTTTCATAATTATAAACTTTGGGAAAGTTGGTTGGTATCATTAGTAGAAAATGTGGTTTAAAGGAACGCATTACTTTTTTTTACACCCTGTATACATACTCTGTGATCAACAATCTATACACAGCTCGACTCGGTTGCAGGGTGGTTGTAGGTACTAGCGGCCCTAAAGGGTTACGCACTCATCCATATTAGATTCGTTTCCGATTTGTATCAGAATAAATTACATACCTAATAGGTATGTCATGTATTGGATGAGTGCACCCTTAGAGCAACGCACGGCCTAAGAGTGCACCACATGCACAAGCTGTCACACGGTTACTAAATTAGGAAGACCAAAATAGGATTCGAATTGGATACGAATCTAACGCTCTGAATTCCCATAGCTCTCACTCTCGTAGGGCCACCATAGAGTAGGTTTATGTAGGTACTCTAGAAGTAGGTACGGTCAGCGTCAGACAAGCGTCACGGAAAACTGACCACCGTATTCATTGCTTGCAATGAAATGAGCAATGAATACGGGGATCAGTTTTCTCTGACGCTCACCGTACAGCAGAGTAGGTACTTGCTAAATGTTAAAAATGAATAAAGTAAATAAACGAATACCTACATAGTAATTTTTGGAGACCCGAAGTCTACTCTTTTTTTTTTTTAATGACCGGACTAAAGGCGGGCTACGCGCAATCTACACCCTATAAAGCAAATGACAACTGCCTAAGGGCGCCCGCTAGGGCTCAAACCTCGGCTTAGGGCGTTGTCCTGGGGACGGTACCTCCCAAAGTGGGGGCCAAATGATGAGGGGACTACCCGTCGACCCCGCCGGCGGGGTGCGCGGTTGCTTGAAGAGCTTGTGTTTAGTGCGACTCTACATGCGTTGGCAGCATTGATAGCACGAGTGATTGGGTCTTCGCCATCGGTAAGGACCCGAAGTCTTCTCCTCGACGGCCGCTGCATATACCGGTTGTAAGGGACAGCGTCCCGCAAACTGATACCCCATTATCACACTATACGCGCAACGCGGCGTAATGTCTATGGTTCGATTGTTTTCACTCCGCGCGTAGGCGCGGTGCAAGTGTGCCATACCCCGCGTTTTTTCCATACAAACCGATGTACTTACAAAGAACGATACAGCTCCGCCTCACCGCGCTACGCCGCGTTGAGCGTCAAGTGTGAAAATGGCCATAGGGGTTGCTCAGTCAACGATACTGAACAAATATCAACAGGTTTTTTTTTTCAGAAAATGAAAAAAAAATTTGCTTTTCCATACAAATTGTCTGATCGAGGTGGTCATTTTGTAGTGGTGGCCGTTTTATTATTATTATTATGTAATTTACCATCATGTCGGGACTAAGTATAGTATAGAGTCTCGAAATGAGAGGGTCAAATGTCGTAAAATGTTACCGTTGTAACTGTCTATAATAATAATAGAGTCTGTGCGAAAAGAGAACAGGCATAGAATCGGAGGATGCACATTTGTATTAACTATCCCACGGCTGGTTGCGTGGGGTTTATGCCTAGGTCTTTGACCTAAAACCTCCAAAATTTAATGTAGAAGGTTAGCGTTTAAGACTTGGGCATAATCCTCACACGACCAAACGACAGTTAAGCTAATAAGTTATACAAAATAAGTTAAACAAATTCCATGCCTGTTCTCTTTTCGCACAGACTCTAATGTGCGGCGGACAGCCGTCCACACCATCGAATTTCGTCGGGAGCGCACCAATCTGACGGTTCGGTGCGATCGTCCGTTAATACCTTCATACAAACCGATGTAGGTACTTACAAAGAACGATACCGCTCCGTCGCTCCGCGCTACGCCGCGGTGCGTGGTGCAGTGTGATAATGGCCTTTATCATTATCATTATCGGTGCGTTCCGATTCACAAAAACAGCAGCAAAATCGATTACAGCACTAACACCCGTTCCACTTGCGTTAGCGCGCTAAAAGTGCTCACAGAATTCAACTGAATCGGAACGGATAAATATCGCGCTTACAACGTTCACACTCGCTTTGAGTGAGATTTAATTGTATTATCGTGTTATTATCTTCATCGGTTACCGTAACTATTGTTTTAGACATTATATTCGAAAAAATTAGCACGAAAAACAAAAGATGATCTCCAGAAAGAACCAAAATACAAATAGCAGCAAGACCGACATGTCAACGTCACTCACTTTCACAGATTGCCTAGTATACATTTGACATATCGCTCACGTGCTCACAGTGCAAACGCTCCGAGGCGTAGACGCTGATATCACAAGATGGCGTCGGTAGTGAAGTGACGTCATTTATGACGTCACGTTTTCGTTGGTGGACGCGCTCACGCTGAATCGGAACGACATTTATCGCGATGACAGCGATATTGTCGTGATTCGGAACGCGCTGTATCACACACACCAAACACACACAGTGTGCGGCGCGTGCGGCTTTACCTGTGGGCGTTACTTAAATGAGTAAAAGAAGTTGCAGTGTTTGTTGTATTAATGTGGTGGATTTAACTATAATGATCTGCTGACGAGGAATATAGCGGGAGTAAGAAGCAAAGGGTGGCGCTACCGTACGATTCGGATTGTTATCTCCGCGCAAAAGTCTGTTGAGCATTGGAATGTGAATCACCGGCGCATTCTAATGACTTTTAGGTTAGCGTAGGTTAAGATTAGGTTAAAACCCCTATTAGACTATGCGATTTCAAGACAGTCTTACTAAGACAGTCTAACAGTCTAATTAGACAAGCTCGCTATTACACTGTGCTGAATACCGCATGCTAACTCATTTGCAAGGCGAACTCTGTCAGCGACG
>JARACY010006287.1:0-17837 GCA_029255725.1 Scrobipalpa atriplicella
TAAGATGATTGTAAGTATGTTTTGGATAAACTTAAAAAATCTGTCACCCGCTGCTTAATAAGTTTTCCTGTGGGAATAACATATTTATTGTATACCCTCAGTTACCCCGCAAACAATTTAAAGATTGGCCAGCACCAAGGGCAGATTTAGACGGGGGAGAGCATGGGGGCCAAATGATCCATAAAACGGTTAGGTTTATCGGTTGATGAATAAACCTATTTTTGCATAGATTTCATTTTATTTATTTTTCAAAATGGCGTCACATCTCAAGAGTTCATTATAATCCACTAGCTTTCTGTCAGAACTGTCACCCCCTACTAAAAAGGTTTCCCCGTGGTAATGATCAACTTTCTTGTGGTAAGTAGCCCATCACACTCAGGGTGAATGTAGCTTTCAAATGGTCAAAGAATTTTTTAAACTGGTGCAGTCGTTTTTGTGAGTTTACTTATTCATTGCAAACATACACACAAAAATACAAACCTTCCTCCTTATTAGTATAGATTATGGATAGACTAGTAGACTCAGTGGTATTTAACCTTTTCAGTATACTTTACCTGCACTTTTTGGTCCATCTCCGTTACCCCCGTGAAAATCCTGTTTTACCCCAAAGAGGGTAATTACCCCTAGGTTAAATACCCCTGAGTTAGACATTGACTGGGAGTGATAGAAAAGCATAGAATGTGCCAGCTGCATCTCTTTCCGGGCATGCTGTAAAAACCAGCTAAGGGATTCGAGGGGTTTAGTGTGTGGCAATTTTGGGCGATGGGCTGACAACCCGTCACTATATAGCAATATACATATCATCTGTAATAATAACCCTCAAAACTTGTCAAACGTGGCGGAACGACCTTTGGGTCATTTTCACTCTACCTACCCCATTGGGGATTAAGGCGTGATTTTATGTATTATGTTAGACATTAAATGTGCAGCTGCATGGCGCCACAACCGCCAGGCATTGGTTAAGAGGCTGCTAGCTGAGTTACAAGGATAGGACCGTAGTCAGGATTTAGTTTATATTTAGTCCTCCCAACCTTGACGGCCGGTGGCGGTAGCGACCAATCTCATTATGGTCAGTTAACACCACCGGTAAGGACGCGACGCTGCTTGAAGATGAATCTCATTGTATCACGAAGCGCGAGACGCCGCGAGGAATTAACTTAACGCTCTTGAAAAAAGGATCGATCATCTGCGCGAGAGCTGTTTATGGCGCGAAAACATGCTTTTCTATATTCATTGCATCTAATATTATCTGATATCTATTAATATCAATCTCACACGGGCACTACACCCACCCTATACATTGATTTACTGCACAGAATATATAATAGTACCTACAGCTGTCGTCAGCTTGCAATGTCTTGACTAAACTAGGAAAGCTTACGAAATTAGCATGCCTTCTTACCTAGATCCGTCCCTGTGCGATAGGCGAGTAGTATCGCAAACTGACCTAACTGGTATGGACCAGTAAAAGGTCCTTGAACCCTAAAGGTTCGATATTGCAAGCGCAACCAATAGCTCACAGCAGCTTCCTATAGTAATAGAATTTTATAAGGTCTCGTATTTTCTAAAAGCTATAGTTATAAAAACATAGAATGTACCAGCTTATCTTTCTAATCGTACTATAAAAGCGAATAAACTTTATCGCAACGCATCGACCCGCTGCAAAAAAATCCCGTGGGAATGATACTTTTCCGTAGTAAAAAGTTGCATATGTTACTCAGGGTGTACGTAGCTTTCTAATGGTGAAAGAATTTTTGAAATCGGTTTAGTAGTTTTTGAGTTTATTCGTTACAAACATACTCACACACAAAAATACAAATCTTTCCTCTTTATAATATTAGTATAGAAAGGGAGCCGAGGGTTTCCTTTGATGCATTGCAATTTGAATTACGCGATATATTTAGACTGGCAAAAACAACCATTACAATGTGCAATTTAAAATGTCTCTCTGTCGAGCATGACGATAATGGCTAATGTAAAGCTTTTGTTGCTCTACCAACCCTGTAAGATAACTATAGGCAGCAGAACTATGACAACTTTTGCGAATTTTCAACAAAAATCGTTACCATTTTTGTCGTGACCTTCTAGTCTATGACATTAGCTTTCAACTCTAGTATTTATCGTTCTAAGGCAAACTGTAGATATTGAATTACTGGATTTACTGGTTAGAATGGATTTGACCTACATTTGGTCCATACGTTGTTTCGTGAAAGTTGTTCAGTTTCGTTGACTGAACAACCCCCGACCCTTAGCTGTGTATGTGTAAAGGCTGCTACACACGCCGGCATGCCGGCGGCACAAGCCGCAGGAACGAGCGACCCGCACGAAACTCGACCTTAACTCCAAGCGCCAAGTAACCTTGTGCCTGTGCTTATGTATGCAGTATGTAACAGGCTTAATATTTATTTGAGAACACAATGGTATAGTAACAGATTACTGGTATAGTACGTAACAACAAAACAATGCGTCAATACACACGCAATCACGAAAATTGCTGTAATTTGGTGTAAAAAAGAAGACTTTGGCATTGCTTGCGATCAAACAAGTGGATTAAAACCATAGATATGTTACCTTGTTTGTTTGTCACATATTAATTGTGACTATTAACTTAACATGGTTAGGACAATGCAGACTGAATCACCTGTCTTTAAGAAAAAGCATTCCGTGTTTCAGAGGGTAAATTAGTCCCGGTATCTGTCTTTGATAGGTACTTAGTGGTTCATGTCAGAGGAGAGGACTATCAGTTATTTTATTACTAATAGGCGGTTTAAAAACTGTGACACCAAGGTTCAGCGGGTCGTAATTTGACTCTAAATACCCAGTCGATAAGATGAATTGAAATTGTACCAAAGGAGTCCTCAACCTTACCTACCCAGAAAATGTTGCTATTGTTCGCCCAATCTCTATGAACTACTACCACCTCACATGTATAGTAACACATCTACACTTTTATCACTTCGACAGTAATGGTATTTGGTAGGCAAATGACTTACGTTTCATAATGCCTAGCCAGGTTGGCCCGGAATTGGTACAATATGGATACTTGCAAGTTGTTGCAAATTATTTAGTTTACTTTTACTACATAATGTTGTGCATTTCATCTTTCCTATAGTTTCATAGGTGTTGAAATAACACTCTGAATATGCGTTTCATTTCATAGTGTTTTTAGGTACGCTCTAATTACGAAAGAAATTATTTGCCAATTAGTGTTATAATTTTTTATTCCGTTGGGTATGGAGACATCAATATGTACATTGTCTTTAAAATTGTCTTTAACCTTCCGCATCGAGATTGCGTGCAAGCTAAAAATAAAATACCTATCCTCTTAACCTTAAAAAACTCGAGGCTTATGTACAATGTTGTGATACAAACATTCAGTTTTACTAAATCTAGAGCAACATTGTATAACAAAATGGCCGAATCTTAGCAATAAAACTGCAATATCGCGTGTCTCTTACCAAATTAACTAGTTTCCAATACTTCCCGGTTTTTCCTATAATTGCACTTACGCACGTTTGGTGTACAAAAAAAAAAAAAAAAAAAAATGTGTATACCTACAAGACCACGTCCGCAAACTATGTTTTTTTTTCTTAAAAATACATAATGAAATTATTAGAAAGGAAATTGGCTCTTTGTCTAGATACTTTTTTAATATCCTGTGAGGTCTTACATTCTGTAAAAAAAAGTCCAATAGCAGGGCAAAGGCCTCCTCTTTCCACCTATTGGCGATCTATCGAGTGGAAAAAAAAAATATCTTTTTCACATTTTGCGTTGTTCAAATTAAATTGTTAGTTATGCTACTTTTGCAGTCGACAGTACTTAGTATATACAAATTGTTCGATTAGTTAATTTGCAAATTTGAAGCCGTTTAGACGTTTTTTACGAATATCGGAATTTTGTAACAACTTCCTTTGGTCGTGCAATTAACATGTCAGCACCTTATGTACCAGGTCCGTGCCATCACAGTAGTATGACAATTATAGGAAATTAGGTTAGTATGCCGAAGCAAAATTTTCCTGTGTTTCAAAGTTACCTGTTCATCAATTAAATATGACAAAAGGATATCCCATTTAAATCTCTGTACAGTTAGGTATATAAAGGCCTAAAAATTGACCACTAAGACACCGGTGTGAGGCCCTGGGTTCTCCCTATGCCCAGCGCTTCACAAAATATATACAAATGGGTAGGGAAGAGAAGAAATGAAAGAAGTTTATTAGATAAGAGACACAGTGAGTACCATATTTGTTGTAAGATTATTTCAGACGAATGCTGTAGGAACAATGAGCGAAATGATGACAGAAGATGGGAAAAATGAAAGGGGTGATTCGGAATTTGAATTGGGTGGCCAGTGAGGGATTTGTGGTGCGAAAAATTAGGTTTTGTAACGCATCGTTACACCGGTAACCGAACTTCTTGTACTACGTAGGTATAGTATTTTATTGCTAAATGACCAAGTTTTTTAACTTACTTATTAATTACCAATCACATCTTTACAAATCCAGGATCAGCCAGGTTTAACTAAAACTTCACGATAAGAAGCATTAGAATTCAATTCAAGAACTGATATAACAGAACAGTGAATTCCCGCTAAAAGTGTTGGCAAGTTTCAATACGACCTATTCCGTCATGTCATGAATAAGTTAGCGATTGCAAATGGCGGCTGGTGAATTCGAACTCACTGGACTTAGAGGGAATAAGGAAAATGTAGCTGAAATGTTTGCTTGGGACTTAATCAAGAAACTCTTGATCCTGAGGTCATAGGCATTCCGTTTGGTAAGTACATTGCAGGCTTAATATAGTTCCGTGTTTCGGAGGGCAGGTTTCAATTTTATTACGTGTGCTGAGAAATCGGAAAGAACCTCGTAAGCCGTAAGCGCAACAAATTTTGAACCTCCTATACCTATACGAAGATTTACGGTAACTGATTGAGATGACCTGATGGTGAACACTTCCTATTAGAATTATCTCCATTAAATGACAGGTCTTGTTCCGTTACTCACGTGTAGGTGCCATGTGAATAGACACACCGGGAGTTAAAAAAAATGCTGACCAATCTTTATGGTGTGAACCTAGGTACTCATTAAGCTGAACAATTTTCCCCAAAAGAAATATTTGGACCTTCCAATAGTGTCTGCTGCTCAAGTAATTTTTGTCCAAGGGCCAATTTTTTTACATAGGTATTTCTACCTTAGTGCCTTGGAGAAAGTTGTTCAGTTTTATGAGTAGGTTTACACCCTAAAGTTAGATCAGTTTTTTTTATCCCTACATGGTTCCTAAGTAATTTTTTACTGACCAAATAATTATAAGTACGCATATTCATTCACGTAGTATCTATTTTTTTCGTATAAATTCTTGGTTTTTACTTATAATAATATACCGCAAATAAAAACACAACGTCTTAACCAAGTATCTGATCTGATACAAAGAAACAAAGCACTTAAGACGACAAACCTTTGGAACTTGGCAGGAAGCAGGCACTCTGACGATGAGTTTATTATTCGTCACGCCAGCTGGCTCAGACATGAGGTGCCCAAGGTGAAACCCTTTATTCGTTTTGAATTAGAGCACAGTATATTGACGTACTTTAGATAAAAAGATTGAAACTTGAGAGCTACGTTCTTTTCGACGGATTTTTCTTAAACATACAAACCACGCTTATAACCTTAGCAGGGTAGGCAGATAGTGACTTAATAAATTATTTTTCACTTAAAGGCCCATAGCTGTGCTATTAGGTGGTTTAAAAATCTGTCACCAGGGTTCATCGGGTCGATCGAAACCCACACGACAGAAGAAGAATTTTCCACTACACCAGGTGTAGGAGGCAGCTTTCCGCAAACTGATTGGGGTTGATCAGTCCCTGTATTTCCAGTAGTTCAAGGGTAAAGTTCAATGATGTCAACAAAACTGAATATCTGACAAATGTTGGGAGATACACCGCTGCCCTAAATCGAAATTCCGTACTAACATTTACAGTAGAGTCTGTTCGAAAAGAGAACAGGCATGGAATTTGAGGGCGCACATTTGTATTTAATTAACTGTCGCTTGGTCATGTGAGAATTTAACAGTAACCTTCTACATTAAATTTTGGATGTTTTAGGTCAAAGACCTAGGCATAAACGCCACGCAACCAGCCGTGGGATAGTTAATACAAATGTGCGCCCTCCGATTCTATGCCTGTTCTCTTTTCGAACAGACTCTACTTTCAGAAGAAGTCGCTGAAAAAGGTACTTCCTCTATTCTTTTATCGCTTCCAGTCCAGCATAGAAGTATCCATTGACCTAAATATGTATTCCACTACAAACTAGACAAGCGTCGTCTCTCGTTTACTCTTTGTTTTTTGTTTATAAGTGATTTTCCCAGGTGATTCGCCTCGAACTAATAATGACTGTATAATTGATAGTGATTATAATCTGCAATTAATTACCTTACGCAATAATTACAGTATAACTGGTAAAACACGAGGTTATAAAAACAAAACGCCTGTTTTAATTGTTGGATTGTTATAGACATCAGTTTTTTTTTAATTATTGTACGATAGGCTACATACGAGTAGCATTTTGTCTGCTCTGCTATACTTAATTATGTATTTCAACTTTTATACAGGGTGTTCTATAAAAAATGTTAAAAAAATCCAACTCAAAAAAAAAAAAAAGTAAGTGCCTGCACTAAGAGATATGCCCACCCACGGAACGTGTAATCTCTCTGCCTTCGTGAATCTCTGCCTAGTTAATAAACGTTGCAAGAATGGAAAAAAAATATAGTACTTCTCCATCGCGGGAGGCCTATTTCCAGAATGATTTCCAGGTCTGTTAGTAGACACACTAAAATAAAAAGCCACTGTTTCCGCTTTCACAGAAACTTTTTGTCCCTCGATACGAAACCGGCGCAACCCAGTAGCTTGACTAATGAGGTTTTAATTAGTTTGTCTAAGCAGTTGCTACGGTAGTAAGATTAAACGGGTATTTCTGTGCATTGCTGCTTGTGACCGATCGAAAACGAGTCAAGGACACTGCGGGTTTCGAAGGCCTTGCACAAGTTGTCGATTTATTGAGGCTTTTAAAATTATTTTCGAAAACTTGTTAACATAATATAGCCCGAATAAAGTAAAATGAAATAAATAGGTAGGTAGGTACTTGCCATGATTCTCTGTGTCTCCAGGTCATAATGAATTTCTACCAGTTGTTGATTTGCATAAAAAAAATACGGGTTGCACTCCGGGAGTGCCGTCAGAAGTGAAAACTTGAACATTAACGGTAGACTCGATCGAAACCTTACCTGAATAATAAAACAGTAAAAAATACTCAGTTTCTTTCCATTTTTCAACCTTAAGGTTTCAACAGATGGCGCTAGTAGGTTTCTAAAACGCGGTAACGTTGTGTTTTCTTTCCATAAATTTTTGAACCGCTCGAAAAATCGTTTTCAGTGTTCGATTCGAACGGTTCAAAAATACGACCCTGTCGATCTGTCACTCTGAGGCGAGTTTAAAATTTTTTACCCATCCTAAAAAGTGCACAACGCCCTTCAAAAATAAAATAAGCTGTTACATGGTATTAGTTTTAATCGCAAGTACTTATTTAAAACGGGAATGGAAGGTAAAGTCTGTAGCTTGCCTTGACATTAACGACAACATTTATTGCTTATTGCCTTCATTCATTTATTTTTTTAATCGTGTAGCCTTAGAAGAAAGATCGAAAATTTCATGTCAGACAGACACTTTTTTTAATTTGCGACCTTTATATCTTTTTGAGAGCCCAAAAGCTCTCTTATGTGTGTGTGTAATCCTACTTCCTATCCTATTACATACATAATAATCACGCCTTTTCCCTATTGGGGTAGGCATAGGCAGAGCGTAAACGACCTAAACAAAGGTCGATCCGCCACGTTTGACAAGTTCTCCTATCCTATTACCTACTAATATTTTAAATACGAAAGTTTGGATGTTTGTTACTCAATCACGCTATTCACGCTTCAACCACTGGACGAATCGGGATAAAACTTGGCAGACATAATGGATTGGATCCTGAAATAAGACCATAGGCTACTTTTTAACGCGGGAAATGCATTATTTCTACGAGAAATCTCATTTCAACGCCGGCGGAAAGATACCTAGTCTACTGTATGTATAACTATAGGTAAGTCACGAATAGTGTACTCCAATCAAATTGTGTTTTAATTCCATAATTGTCTTCGATTCGCGAGCACCGGACCGTTGGTTGATAATCAACCAGATACTTACCAATCGCTGGCGTTTAACATTACCAGACTACCAGTTGGTGTAATCTGCTGTTTAGGTTGGCCCCCTTCAATGTCTTTGATTTAAAGAATTACTTTGTAATCATTAATAATTATAATCATTGTGTTCAGTGAAAATTCAGCAACGAACTTGGCTTTCCTTTTTTTTTCCGATAACACTTTACTAGAATTCCGTATCGGGGTGCCATGGACATACACAGAAACAACCACAAAGAACACCCAGAAACAGACATTTAAATTCATCATTCAAATATTTGAATCGAACCCGGGACTCTCTGCGTCGCAGGCCGATACCAAATAGGCTATGCATCTTGGATAGTGTTTGCCGTAGCAGTAGGTACTCAAGTTTAGTAGGTAGGTGGATTGGCTAGCACACTGGCAGGTTATTATATTAGCAGAGAGTATTGCTATCCTGTTCCTTGTCTGCATTTATCCCTTAGTTTGTCTTTCACGACACCTGCGAGGGGAGATATGGTATGAGGTTCTCCTAGCCCGGTATCTTACGGGAAAATTTCAATCAGAAAACGTCTGTCTAATGGAAGATACACTGTGATTCCTATAGAAGGCAGTTAAACTACCTCATCACGTCACATACGTCGCCATCTTTTTCCATTTCACCGTGTAAATAAAACGTAGAAATCACGTACCACCACTTCCAACCCACATACGGAATCCCTTACCATCATATTATGTGTTTGACCGCTTATCTTTTCAATATTATGTTTGCTTTCTATATCCCCTTTCAAATGCAGCGGTAAGTTTACGAAGGATTTTTTACTATATTTCAGTTTTTCATGTAACATATAGATTTTTTCATTCCTCATTTCTCATCATTTTTCCCAAGCCAACCTACCCTTAGACATAAATTACTATATTATCAGTTTGGTAGTGTTTAAACAGAGTCTAGATTTAGACCGATCCGATGAAAGCAAGGTGGGGGATTTTGCATTCCGGATGTTCGTTTCGGGTACCTACATACTGTTTTCGGTGCAGTTTAGACGATGACATCTAGCATCGTAGTTTGAATTCATGCAGGAACTATAGAAAGTCAAACTCAAAAGCTCCTAAACGCAAAGCAAAATCACCACCCGAAATCAAGACAAGCCTACGTGACATAAAAGTATGAAAGCATTCTGTCAAAGGTTCCGATCGGTCCATTCGTCCATTCTGAGGGTCCATTGACTATAACGTCGTCGTTGCCACCATTATCTCTTTTATTTCAGTCTAGATGTGTTGACTAAACTTTACAGCCAGATTTATGGAGGCGCATAAAATAGCGTTTTCTAGATTGCCTTCGTAAAATGTACAGCCTAGGCAAAGAGCATTGCCCTTGTAAAGCCAATTTATTCGTTTAGGCCCACAGACTTTTATACCTGTCTTTTTCTAGATATCCAGGTTTCGTATTTATAGACTTTCATGCTGGATTGGTAGCGGATAAAAACAAATTGTAACAGCTGTTTATCTTCAGTTATAATCGCCAGATCTAACAAATATTATAGGTCTTTTCAGAAAGATAAATATAGTTCCATCCCTTGATGCCTTGATTCTTCTTTTGGCTTTTACATATGTTTGGGAAGAAGCAGCTGGTACTTTCTATGTTTAAAATAGCTAAAAGTTGTCCTTAAATTGTAAAAATACATAGCAAATAGATTTACCAACTGATCGTTCGAGAGAGACGAATTATTTTAAGATCAAAGTCGAATGGAAGTGAATCGCATCAAAAAAAGTTACTTTAGTAATAAACTATCGAGATATTTATTGGCACTGAAAGTGTTCTGTTAAATTAAAGAAGTTTTTATATTAGATGTAAAACTTTCTTGAAGTTTTCTGAATGTAAAGATAATATAACTCGTCAAAATACTTAGATAAAGAATGATCAATTTATTGCACTTTTGGAATAGTTATGTCATAAAATATTTTATGATAAATTCCAAGGTAAAGCAAAAATGCCCTATGCAACAGCTATCCGTCTACCCATCAAGGTATTTCAAAAAGAAAACTGCAACTCGCGGGCACTGAACTGAATACCCTATTGTAGCGAGCCGGCGGCGTCACGACACGAGCACGAACCCACGACTCGCAGTCGTGTACCGATGATCACAACAATGTACCAAATAGTGCTGGTGACTGGGAAATTGTTGTGAAAAAAGTGCGCTTTTGTGAAGATAAAAATCTTTTTTATGATGAACTAGCTTTCCGCCCCGCGGTTTCACCCGCAGCTAAGAGTTTTCCCGTGGGATTGAGTTCCCGCGCTGTTCCTACCTTTAAAATTGACGGAATTTCAATACAAACTTCCATCCCCTATTTAACCCCCTTAGGGGTGGAAAATACAAAAACGCTGAAACACGTGTTCATTATTTTTTAATCCTTAGCCCAAAAACAAAATTGGAAGATCCTGCCATCAAAATTTACAGAATTTCCATACAAACTTCCATCCCCTATTTAACCCTCTTAGGGGTGAAAAATACAAAAATGCTGAAACACGTATAAATTATTTGTTAATCATTAGCCTAAATACAAAATTTGAAGATCCTACCTTCAAAATTGACGGACTTTCATACAAACTTCAACCCCCCTTTTTACCCGTTTAGGGAGGGAAAATCCGCAAATCCTTTCTTAGTGGGAAGTTACGTTATAAGAGGAATTTGCTCTCTAAGTTTAACGATTCTAGCTTTAGTAGTTTAGGCTCTGCGTTGATGAATCAGTCAGTCAGTCAGTCAGTCAGTCAGTAAGGACAAACGATTTTATAAGTTTAGATTTTCAAAAGCATTAATTGGGTAACTCTTTTGCTGTGACTTCTGTCACTTTCCAAATAAGTACCTACTTCGACACCGAAAGGACTTTCCGTAGTAACTTCAGCTCTTTTTTTTTTTAAAGTGGGTTTGCTCTTGACTCCAGTCTAGGCCGGAAGCGACAGAGACGAAGTCGACGATAGAAGATGCCTGTCATTACGTAAATGCATGATGTCATAACCTAAATTACACTGTATCATTATGGAAGTCGTGTAGATCAATGTGTAGTAGCTTGGTGAATGTACCGACTGTACAGTGTAACATTGTGCATTTGCATTTAATTGTGTGCAAACTGGCGATGCACTGAAACTCAACTGAATTTTTACCGTCCCTTACGAAAGTAGCAAAATATTAAATTCCAGCTTTAGTTCTAATCTTGCTCATCAAAAGTGAGATCACTCAAATTTTGCCAGATCGTGACAAAGCTTGTGTAAGACACAATAATGTAGGTACTTCTGTGCTAATTTTCCATTGTTTATACCGTGCGTCACGTCACGCGCGCTCTTGCGGAAAGCATCCTCGCGGAGATTGAGGCTGACGATGTTCTTCCTCAGCAATTTGTGACCCTCGCCCGGAACGGTGGTGTTTAGTGCCCAAGAGTCATGGCCACACAGGAATAGAATAAAAATTGTGTAGATTCAGACTAATACATTCAAAACTGCTTACTGTCTTAAAAAATCAGTAGCTGACTTAGCGACTGTATCAAGAAGATTTCGCGCGACGGAGTGGGATGCGACCATAAAAAGAGCAAACATCGCTTTAGTTAAGGTATCGCTCGTATCTCGTGAATTTTCTAATTGACTGTCCAGTGGCTAGTGCCACAGCCTCTGAATTATCGCGAACTCAAGCCACCCAAAATATGCCCATCTTCCAAAATGACAATGTTTATACTATACATAGATGACATCGGCGCCATGCGCTCTTTACCTGAAATGTTTTACCAATTCCGTACATTAACAGTTTAAATTACTTTCGCATTAATTGGCATTTCAAAGTTTGTCAAAGCAAGACGATTTTGAAGGCCCTTCTAAAATTCTCTGAGTGAAAATTAAATGGATAAACTTTTCGTCATGCTGAATAGGTACCCTTTGTTCAGCAGTTTTGAAAAGACAGTTACCTCCTACTTAAATTAATTCATTAGGAAATTCGTCTATTCAAAATCTACCTTTTCATCAAATTCTAGACTAGCGTTTCACCCGCGGCTTGTAGCATTTTCCGCAGGTTTTCCGTGAAAATTTTGTATTTTAATCAAAAGAATCTTTGTTGGTTGTGGATATCGTGGCCTTCTAACGGCGAAATATTTTTAACAACTTTATCCTATCTCCAAACTAAAGTCTCATCACAGGAAACTGCGTAGGTATATGTTTTCTGCCAATAAATCAGTTACGAAGTACCACTAATAGTTCCTCGTTTACCTTTTTGTAACCTTCTCCCATTGTTTGTTGCAGGAAAACGTTGGAGTCACGTCTACGGTGTAAGTCTACGTGTTACGTTTTAACCTTTTATATAACTCAGTCAGGGATCAGAATAGCATTTCAAAGAGCCGCCGCTACATTTGGATGTCCTCTACAAAATGTAAGCACATATTTAAAACAGTTGTCACGATGGTATGGTAGGACGGAATTTTAAACAATTGTGCAAAAATCCGCTTTGGCAATAGATATCTTCAGAATCGGGAATTCAGCAGGGTTTCCCATAATGTACTGAAAACCATTTAAATTGTCAATTCAATATGCAAAGTACCTACTGTAAGTAGATAGATAGATAAACTCTTTATTGCGCATCAAACATATGTACAGCAAAAGAAACTTAATAACTAAATGTGCGCAAAGGCGGCCTTATCGCTTTAAGCGATCTCTTCCAGGCAACCTTGCATGCCAGAAAGAAACACTTAAAATAGAGCAAGTAGCTGCGGCAACAAATAACAAAACAGAGGATACTATACACTAAAAACCTAACACTTAATTACTAATATATAGTAAGTACCTATAAGTACCTATACGTACCTACGGAAAATAAGTAATATTGTTATCCGAAGATTTCACTTACTCATATACATTGTCTATCTGTAACAATATTTTATTACTGCTATTACTATTACATACACCATCTGTTACGATGCGGCTACGATGTTATCCGTTACTACGTGATATAATTCCATTACCTTCAATTACCCCATCATTGCCACTGTTCACTGGTCTTCCACATAATCTATGACGTCACAACATACCACTATTTATAAGCCATCACAATACCCCGATACGACCCAGTTCGCACGCTGCACTTTCCAGTTCTGACTCTATTTTCCACATGGGGTAGGCAGAGCGTCAACGGCAAATATACTTAGTTTTTTTTTACACAGGAATGTGTATCGCTCTCATGATAGATTATCAGCCAGTATCCCTCGTCTCTGCAGTATGTCCGGGAAGATAAGCAGCTCCAGTATACTAAGTTTTTCTATCGCTCCCAGTCCAGCATGGAAGTGACGTGTAAATAATCTATGACGTCACAATATACCACTATTTATAAGCCATCATCACAATACCCCGATACGACCTAGTTCACACGCTGCACTTTCCATTTCTGATCTGACTATTTTGTCCGCTGGCTCGCAATTAAAAACACTTTAGACGGACACATCAATTTTAAGGGGCATTTAAGATAAAATAGTGTATTGCTGTAGCGACTCGATAAACCATCATGTCAGTTTAAACCACATAATAAGCCTCTGACGTGGTTTGCGTAACGACCCCCATTTAAAACTGCCAGAGGGATTTGCAGTTTAACGTGCTCACAATATCAATCATCTTTCTTGACGGACAATCAGGAGATTCAGTCTGCACAATAAGCTGAGAACAATCTTGTGACTTTTGGGGTGGGATGGGATCTACCTCCTGTTGGTCCACCCCGGGCAACGGCAACACAGGCTTGCCTGTGAATAAGTCTGGCTGAATGATCCCAACAAAGTGATGGTAGGCTCCGGAAGGGGCCGCCTGGCTCGCGACCACCCTCTCACCGGAGTCCGGCGCCAAACAGCTTGCTGTGTTCCGTCGGTGCGTGAGACTACTAGTGCTTTAACAGGCGTTTTCTAGGTTAGTTCGCTCCATCGTCGACTCTGTCACGGTCATCGCTGACCTTTGTGTCTAGAGTCAAGAGCTAACCCATTCAAAGTAAAAACAAAAGACACCAGATTTCGGAAATCAAACCTACGAGCTTCTAAAGCCTCAGGCCTAACCATTAAACTACAAAATCAGCTCCTGCTCCTCCACGAACTGTGAATTAAGGGAATGGGACTCAATCTACTGGATGGTAGAAATACCTGTTTGTGGATCCTTTCCTGGACCTGGGCCTTTTAGGGCGAGAATAAATAGGTAAGCAGGCTCCAAAACTATTTGCATCTTTACTTAACTTTAATGTTTACCTATTTCAAAAGCACTCATTGTTAGTAGAAACGCAGCAATGGATGAGTAAGTAGATGAAAGTGAGATTAGGGATGGACTGTCTAGACTTGGACAAAGAAAGGTGGTCACGATTGCGCAGGAGATGGTTAACTAGGTGGAACTAATTGTTGTACATAATGGTTACCATGCTTGAACCGACACCACTTTATATGTTTGTTTTTAAATGGCATCGGACCATATACGTAATTGGATAAAACGTACCAGTCAGAAGTTAACTATAGCCCCTTTACAATCAGGTTTACGGCGCGCTTGCTTTTATCTTACATCCCTGCCTTTGACAGTGGTCGTAACACAAACCATGTCAGAGGTCTATTAGCTGTGCTTTAAAAACTCTGACACCTCGTATGGCGACTTGAAAAACCCGCTCGCTAAGAAGAACTTACGGAAAAGTACAAAATCTTGAAAGCCATACCAGGCTTAATAATATTGTTAGATAGAGCATACGTCTAGCATGGTTGACGATAGGTAACCTACCAATTACTACTAGCCCAACCTTCTAAACTTATAAAATCGTTTGTCCTTACTGACTGACTGACTGACTGATTCATCAACGCAGAGCCTAAACTACTAAAGCTAGAATCGTTAAACTTAGAGAGCAAGTTCCTATTATAACGTAACCTACCACTAAGAAAGGATTTGCGGATTTTCCCTCCCTAAACGGGTAAAAAGGGGGGTTGAAGTTTGTATGAAAGTCCGTCAGTTTTGAAGGTAGGATCTTCAAATTTTGTATTTAGGCTAATGATTAAAAAATAATTTATACGTGTTTCAGCATTTTTGTATTTTTCACCCCTAAGAGGGTTAAATAGGGGATAGAAGTTTGTATGGAAAGTCCGTCAATTTTGATGGCAGGATCTTCCAATTTTGTTTTTGGGCTAAAGATTAAAAAATAATGAACACGTGTTTCAGCGTTTTTGTATTTTCCTCCCCTAAGGGGGTTAAATAGGGGATGAAAGTTTGTATTGAAATTCCGTCAATTTTAAAGGTAGGAACTCAATCCCACGGGAAAACTCTTAGCTGTGCGGGTGAAACCGCGGGGCGAAAAGCTAGTAATATTATACAACTAAACCTGTACCTACAAATCAATTTAACTAAAAACCGAATGGCACTTACAAACAAACTAGATATTATGAAATATGGAACGCAAATCGATCTAATTGTGAATGCAAACATCGGAACTGCAAAAGTTACGCAAATCGGAAACAGATAACCTGTTCTGTTACAGAAGTAACGCTAAAACTATTACACACATTGCGATATTACGTCAGGAAATATAATACATGCGTAATAGGCCAGTAGCAATCGCTCAGACCCCCATAGTAAATCCCGCAAAATTTGCTACAAGAGATTTTATTGTATTAATTGCTTCATTTATTGCGGCCGACTCTACCTAGCGGGTTTGGCGAAAGCAATACGCCAGTGCGCGTCGACTCGCCACGAGGGTTACGTATAATACCGGGCACCCACTTCGCGAGTCGAGGCGCACACGCGTCCGGTATAGAGCCGAACCCGCGTCGTAGGTGCACAGCTGCTGTTCAATAACCGACTGTGCTGCACAGTCGGTTACTCAAATTCACTCAGCTACGACGCGGGTTTGTGAGCACAGTAGTCGCTACAGCTACAGTAAGCTCCACCTACGTGGCGGGTTTTGAGCAGCCAAAGGGTTAAAAACTCTGACACCAAGATCGATCGACTCGAAACCTCATACAAGAAGAAGAAAAAAGCTAGACGTTCCATTTTATCTGTACTTTTACACTTTCTACAGACTACTTACTTTGCAACACTAAATATACTTAACTAAAACTGTGTCATTCCATTACATTACATTGTACATAAATGAATATGCATATATTTTTCCAAGGAAGTAAAACGCGTACAGTTTGCATATTACAGCTTTGCTCTAATTACTCTGTATGCTCACTTTCACTTCGGCATATAGATTAATGCGACTTTACGACAGAACTCATAAATATCACTGACCGGTATCACTTGGTCAGTTGTGGATTTATGATTATTTAAATGCTTGCTAGCGAAACTATTTAAATTATTTTTATTTCAGATCCTTTATCTATTGGAAATGCTTAGCACAAAAATAAAAATTGGCATATTCATAAAATTGTAATTCGTTAATTATTTGTATTGTTACCACCAAAGCTAGTCCATTGGGTTGTGGGCTTGTGGGTCGTCGACTCGACAACTCACTCGTTAATAGAATAGACTGTATTTTCTGGGAAAATTACTACAATCTCTTAAATGTACGACTCCATTTCTTTTACTTATATACTAGGAACTGTGATTTACCTTGATGCTCCAGCTTTCTCACATACGTTTTCTTGTTAGAGCTCTTTCAACAAATGAAAAACTATAAATCTTCCTCATAATGAACATCAGACACATACAGCTTGTTTAGCATACATTGCTATTCATTGCCTCCATTACCCTCGTCTACCTGTATCATGTAGATTGTAGCTGCACTGGCAGAGTCGTGTGTTTTTGCTAGTCTGCTCTAGCACGTGTTGCATACAAACACAAAAAGCGTGACAAGTTGAGAAACACTGGGGCGACAGGTTTTGCTGGAAGCTTTACATCGCTTGCTACACGGGTGAAAAGGATTTCTTTAAATTGTATATTAAACTCGATCCTTTAGATTAGACTGGATGGAGGTTAGACTGATCCCCCTTTAAGAACTTAAATCTTAATTCTTGATTATTTATTTTGTTCATTGTACACATAAACATCATTCCTTTCCTTCTAATGTTTTTCCTGGTAAAAGTTTTCGATTCATTCGGCATTTTGCTGATATTTGTCGACTAAAACGATAATTCTTGCAATCTTCCTTGTTTCATACAAGCAATGTACCTATCCAGAGCTAAGATTTCATAGGAACACTTTCTTTGTGAGATCCAACACTTTGTTCCCACGTTAATATGAAATGAAGTAATTAACATAGTTGCAAACACAAACTCATTATCAACAGCTGATAGAGACGGTGACAAATTAATTGCTGTTTCAGTCTTGCTGTGTTCGGTTTTTGCTGTACATTTGAATAATTTCTCAATTATCTGTTTGATGGCAACATAATAGGTAGTGGTATTTAGTTCCACTTGGTTAGTCTTGGTAGCTATTTGTATGAAAGTCTACGGAATTTATAAAGAGTTTAGTTTCGGCTAATTTATGTTACGGTGTAGAATTTTCATTGAATTAGAAATATTCTTAAATTGTGCATATTTGCTTTTAATTCGCAAAAATAAAGTCAGTAAGAAATATTTTTGAATAAAATGGAATATATTTTCGTCATCATCATCATCATCATGGCGGCCTCTTGTTTATCCAG
>JARACY010006288.1:0-17831 GCA_029255725.1 Scrobipalpa atriplicella
AATACACTGAAACCCTTGCTAGGCCTCTTCTCTATTACGCCAATCCTCACGGTCCTGTGCCAGTCTCATGCAGTACATACTAAGTAATTATTATTTTTTGTGATACAGATCTGGTGCAGCTCACAACGAGCAGTTACTTCAAGCGGGCAACACTTGGCGGTCTTTAGGCGTAGTAGGAGGCGGCGCGAGGCATCCGGCTCACGCCGCGCTGGCTTCAAGACTCTCGACCTTCGAGCGCTGGCCCGCGGACCGCACGCAAACCCCTCGGGGGCTGGCTGAAGCGGGCTTCTTCTATACTGGCACTGATGATCAGGTATAATCAATTCGTTATTCGAGCGAAGCCAGCGCAACATACGGATACGAAAATTTGATGAATACTCTACGCGAGCGAAGCGAGCTCTACATTTCACGAAAAGAAAATGTTACTATCTTGAGCTTAAACCATTAACGCATACGATTCCAAATATGACCACCCATTTTTGATAATTTATATTTGTTTGGTTAACTTTACTGAGTGAAAATAACTGATAAAAAAATTGTGGTCATATTTTATGCTGTAAAGGGTTGACTATTAGTGTTTAAAAAATATGGGTCAACTTTTTCACCTGTAGGTAATATTTGTCGCCAGGTGCGATGTTTCTACTGCGACGGCGGGCTGGGTCGGTGGGAGGCGGGCGACGCGCCCTGGGCAGAACACGCGCGGTGGTTCCCGCACTGTGGATACGTACTGCTGGTCAAGGGACAGCAGTTCGTGGACTCTTGCAGGACTAGGGTGAGTAATAGAGGCTAGACGTGATACGGGGTGAGCAGAGTATCAAGAGTCATCATTATCAACAGGAGAGACAGGAGAAAAAAGAAACAGGTAGTTTCAAGCAGACAACATTTGACAGCGGCCTCGAAGTAAAATTAGGTAATGCTGAACGCTACAAAATAGAAATAATAATAAAATAATAATAAAATTGTTTATTTTCTCACAAATCTTATACTAACTTAGCATCTAAAATACAAATATATTAAATTTACTATTGAGTCAAATAAATTGTAAATCACAAAATTGCTGTATTTCAGGTACCGACAGAAACGCGAGCCGCGCCAAGAAGACCAAATAATTCCACTGTGACTTTCCCAATCAATGAAAGTCAGGTGAGTTTTTTTTTTATTCATATTATAAATAAAAATTTAATCAAGGCTTGGGTTATACTTATCGAGTGGTAAAAAGAAAATATCAAAATCGCTCACTGAGATATATTCTTTTTAAACTATAAACATAAATTGAATTTATTTGCAACTTACGGTTTACTATGTATTTCTTTTTCTAGTTTTTGGGAATATTGTTGCTATTTTTTTTCTAAATCAGTTGTTTTTTTTACGTAATTAATAAAGATAATTTCGTAAAAACAACTTATATAGTTAGAAAAAATAACAGCTGAAGTACTTCCAAAAACTACAAAACGAAATAGTAGTAAAATAAATTATCTGAGTGATCGATTTTAATAGTATAATTTTTCAAAGACCCACAATGATTCCAGGAACACATTAGAAGTAGTCCCGTTAGTATTATGGGCAGCATTTTGGATCACTTTGAGTCAATATCAAATTTCTTTATAGAGATAAGCAGTGCCTGTTGTGTCTTGTTTCTTTTTTGTTTGTATTTTATGTTCTTTAGTGTGTACAATAAATTGTTAAATAAATAAATAAATATCCATATCCTTCGACTACTTCAGTTTTTAAACCTGTATTTTCCAGGTGTCAGATTGTATGGAGAGCGAGGCGGCGCTGGCGGCACTAGGCGCAGGCTTAGACGCCGCGCGCGTGCGCAGGGCTATAGTCAGGCGACTGCGCTCCACCGGTCAGTGCAATACATTATATTATAGCGGGTGTAAGGGACGGTGTACGGAAACCTGAAAAAGGGTTGCCTAGTCAACGAAACTGAACACTTTTGACAAAGAAACTTTTTAGTCATAAAGAAACGTTTTAGTTACAAAGAAACGTTTTTAGTAGACTATAATTTTCATCATCAATTCATGAGTCTACATCAGTCCACTGCTGGACATAGGCCTCTCCTATGGCACGCCACTCAGCTCGGTCTTCAGCCGTTCTCATCCAATTCCTGCGCGCTTTCTAACGAACATTATCGCCCCAACTTGTTTCAGAAGGTTCAGGATGTCCAATCGTCTGCTGATTCGCTATATTTTACAGTCTGTAAAACCCTATATTTCTCTCATTTCAGGCATGGTATTCAACTCATCCGAAGCTCTAATAGACGCAGTACTAGACGAACAACTAAACGAAGAAGCTTGGAGCGTGTCGCCGCGATCACAGAGACTAGCCAGAGATATACTCGCAGAGACGCTTAGAGAATTCGCACCGAGGACAGGGTCAGTATTACACCATACAAATAACAATAAGACTATCATGCCGCCATTTTGAATAAAAAGCGTAATACAAAATGGCGGCATGAAAATTGAAAGTTCTATATTTAGTTATAATAGGCAATACATTAATAGACGCGATACTAGTCTAGCAACTCAACGAAGAGGCTTGGAGCGTGTCTCCGCGATCACAGAGGCTGGCCAAAGATATACTCGCACCGAAGACAGAGTCAGTATTATACCATGCAAATAACAATAGGACTGTCATTCCGCCATTTTGAATAAGAAACGTAATCCAAAATGGCGGCATCGTCGAAGCATCTTTTTCGTAGTCTTATTTGGGCGGGCGCTTAAACTTATGGGTGAAAGTGGAAGTATTCCACTAGAAAACTAAAACACGGTCACTGGTAAATCCTGCTAGCTATAGACTAGTAGATAGTTATAAAAATAAAACAGACTTTCACAACAACCATTGGTATATCTATTTACAGACTAACCCCAACATCGCAAGACGAGAGCTCAGACGGCCGGGTATCCCCCCCCGACAGCCCCTCCCAGTCCCCCTCCCCCACCCCGCCCCCCACCAGGACACCCCGGGAACAGCGCAGGATACTGCCCAGGGAAATGAGAATTGCACAGGCCAGGGAAATGAGAGCAGATGAGAACGCGTCAGAACAACCAGATTCCAGTACTAATGACAGCAGAACTGATGAGAATGGCGGAGTCACGACGAAAAAGAAATTGACACTAGAAGAGGAGAATAGACAGTTGAAAGAGGCCAGGCTGTGTAAAGTGTGTATGGATAGTGAGGTAAGTTCTTTTGTGTGTATTTTTTTATTATAAATTAGAGTTGAATTCAATGTGGCTCTTGGAAATGGCAATTCAAATATTTTGGACATCTCGTGATTTAGTAATTTTGCAACATGGACATTCTACATTTAACCTAAACGATCTTATAATATCGTTCTTAAAAAAATCAGATAAAACCGTAAGAAAGAACAATTTATAGTTCTCGTCTTTTTGAATTTATTTCAGTTACCTAATTAATTTCAGTTAAGTTAAGGTTAACTGAAATTAGACCATGAACTTATGTGTGCGACATATTCACCTACTTTACCCAAGTCGTAGCTATTGTAATGCAAATTAGTCTTTTGTATGAAGAGTCATACTAAAAACATTACTCTTTCAATTAATTTTAATTAATTTTATTCGTGTGAAATTCCTACAATATAGTAACTGCCTCCTATCCGTAGTTTAGTGTTCTGTAGTTTTGAGGTTTTGAGTCGCTGAGATGCTGTGTCAGTCATTGAGATCGTTTAATACTGTCATCTCAACAGGACAAGAAGTTTAAGGTATAAAGAGAGAAAATTGATGAATGGAATAAACAATGGTCATTGTCATTCCCGTCTCGTCTGTCAAATTTTGAGAGTTATTTCAGGTAGATCTAATTGCTGTAGTGATAGGTTGTCATTGTCAGCCCATCATTTCATCAACCATTTTCGTGCAGATTCTCGTAATTAATCTCAAAAAGTTGACTATCACGGTAAAATAGATTGTATTTCCATTACCACTGTCATGTTTTTCTGCAGGTGAGCGTGGTGTTCCTCCCGTGCGGTCACCTGGTGTCGTGCGGCGGGTGCGGCGCGGCGCTGGCGGCGTGTCCGCTGTGCCGCGCGCCCGTCAAGGCGCTGGTGCGCGCCTACCTCGCCTGACTCACCACAGGTAAGCAAGGTGGAATAATCAAACCAACCTACCGAACCTATCAAACTAAACCAACCAAGTAAACCTAGGAAACATGTTTCCGGATCGTTATTACCTGGGCCTTTTCAAGGGAAGACTGAATAGGCATTATTTAGGCAAATATGCTCCATCTTCGGTTATCAGGTGAGATGGCGGACAAATGATTTACCTCTTATTAATTAAAAATAAAACAAGCCAACCGAAACTAACCTAACCTATCAAACCAACCAACCAAACCTGCCAACGAAATCTACCAAACTTATCAAACCAGCCGATCAATCCTACCAGAGCAACTAACCAACCGAACCTACCAAACCAACCAACCGAACTTATCAAATCAACCAACCAAAGCTACCAAACCAACCAACCAAACGTACTATACTAACCAACCAAACTTATCAATCCAACCAACCAAACCTACCAAACCAACCAACCAAACTTATAAAACCAAACCTACCAAACTAACCAACCAAGCATCAAACTAAACAACCAAACCAACCTACCTAGCAACTAAAGACTACTGAGCGTGATGTTCCTCCCGTGCGGTCACCTGGTGTCGTGCGGCGGGTGCGGCGCGGCGCTAGCGTCAAGGCGCTGGTGCGCGCGCCTACCTCGCCTGACTTCAACACCACCAAATCAGCTAACCAAACAAATTCACCAAGCCTATCAAACCAACCAACTTAACCAACCAAACCCAGGAAACCAATCCTACTAAAACTAAACCTATCAAATCAACCAACCAAACTAATCAAACCAAACAAACAAAGATACCAACCAAACAAACTAAACCTACCAAACCAACCTGCCAAACCTACCAAACCTACCACACCTGCCAAACCTACCAAATCAACCAAACCTACCAACCAAACAACAAAAAAGAAATAGTTATTACAAAAATTCGTAAAATTGTTACAGAAATGCATACTTTTCAATCAACGATGCGGGTTTTGGGGGCATTCGTGGCAGCGACTTCACGTGGTTCGTTCTAGCTCACTTTCACTCTAATATAATTAAATTAACTATTATTACCAATACTACTTTTCCTTGTTTCTTTAAAATTACGCAAAAAAACCACGTTGACGTTTTGGCCTATAGTAAATGTTTTGATCATTATTTATTTTATTTTTATAAGTTATACAACGTGTAACATAAAGGTTATATGCATCGAGAAATGTGTGAATCTACCCATGAAACTGAACAACTTTCCCTAAGGAACATAGGTCGAAATACGAAAAAAAAAATTTGACTTCCCATACTAAATACGCTATCAGCTGATGCATTTAGTATGAAAGGTCACAATTTTTTTTTCGTTTTTCGACCTATGTTCCTTACGGAAAGTTGTTCAGTTTCATGGGTAGATTCACACATTTCTCGATGCATATACCCTTTCTGTTACACGTTGTATAGGTAAATAGGCTATAGTCGACTTCATCAGTTTCTTTAAAATTAATTCCGTCAATTACTTTTCTAATACATGTATAGGGGCTAAACTGTGACATTTGCGTAATTTTAAAGAAATAAAATATATGTTATACGTGTATAAAATATTAATATATCTGTATACCTACTATTTATTGTCCCAAAAATAAGGCTTACATAAAATGTATGCTTTTAGGGTATCTGTATTTATTAATTACCTATTATTATTATTCTATTGTTAACTATAATTTTGAGCCGCAATAAAAGCGGATAAAAAGAAAGAACATTGATAAAAATTCGAAAAATAATTTATCTATACATGATTTTTTCATAAATCAAAATAATTTGATAGGGCTATCTGCTAATTCTAACTTCTTCCTAAATAATATTAAAAATCCGCGCTTTTTTCTGATAGCCTGCGCGAAAAGATATGGAATTGTAAAAGAAAATCTTATCTTCCAAATTGACAAGGAATTAGGAATATTAAACGAAACTACTTAAATAAGAAAAAGTAACAAAATATATTGTAAATTAAAAAGTAAATGAAATCCAGTGGTAACAAGTAAAAACGATGATTTTATTGCTCGTTTATAGTTAGATGTATGCGTGTTTTTGTGTTATTTTTAAGTTATTTAATGTACGTTCAGTTCAAATGAAATGTCCAAATGAAACTTAAATAAGTAAATAGAAAAATATATATACCTACATAATATAAAATACTTTAGGTATTGTAACTTAAAATAGCTTGACTTGTTTTACTCGAAGTAGAATAGAGTTAAGTATTATCTATGATATTAAACATTACGATAGGACAATCGAATATATTTGGTTTAGTCACGTTGGACAAAAAGTCGACGTGCTGTTAAAGAATAAACCATAGAATTCTAACAATTCTGTATTTTATAGATTGTGAACAATTAGTTATACTGGGTCTAAAAATTGGGTAGCACTATTGATACAAGTACCGTACCATTGTACTGTACCATTGTAAATTGGGTTCCAATGGGGTACTAACATATTTGGCATAGTGTTTATTTTATAAAAATATTTCGGCATATGATTAAACCTAAATACAAAATACATGGTGATTTTTGTTTTTGTCTAAAGCGTCAAATTACTGAGATATTTTCATTTTAAGATTGATTTTTCGAAATTCCGATATCTTTGATTTAAAATATCTCAGTAATGTGATGCTTAAACCAAAAATCACATAGGATATTTTTGATTTCTATTTATGTTTAGAATCGAATGGTTTAGGTTTGGTTGTGCGCCGCGGCATTGATGAAAAGAATTCACATTATGCCAGGCTCCAAAAATGGCTTCAAAAATGTTTTATGTTTATTAATTATTTCCCAATAATTAAAAAAAATATGTAAGAACTACTATAAATGCTACTCAAATATTATATTACACAGGCTTTGCACAATCGGGTGGGAAATCTGAAAGATCTTGCAATATTATTGAAGACTGTTGGATAGTGAAATACGACCTTGCCGATATAGTACCATTATGATAGTAGCTATTACAATATAATAGATATCCACGTGTAACACTTTGAATCCATTAGAAATAGCAGCGTAATATAAGGTCGCATATTCATAGAATAGTCCAACAATTTTACATGTTGCATGTCATAGTTTACATTATACACAATAGCAATAGGTATAGGAGGTTTAGATTTTTGTTATCAGAAAACTATCACAATTTAGATAGATATGTTTAAAATATTAGTACTTTGCAAATGTGAGTGCTTAAATGGACAATCAAAATGCGCAAAAATATGTAATATAATAATTAAAATTTAGCTTTGCCAGCTTTTGAAAGCTATCTAAAAACATTTAATAATAAAAGAAAAAACGTGTCGATATTCACTTGATTTTAAATAGATCTGATATAGGGGTGTATAAGGGACAGCTTCCCGCAAACTGATAGGGGTTGCTCAGTCAACGAAACTGATCAATTTACGCCAGGAATCTTTTTCAGGAAATGAAAAAAAAATATATTTTCCCATACAAAATTACCACCACGATCAGACAATTTGTATGGAAAAGCCAAAATTTTACTTCATTTCTTGAAAGAATTTCCTGTTGAAAGTTGTTCAGTTTCGTTGACTGAGCAACCCCTTTCAGTTTGCGGGAAGCTGCCCGGTAGAAGCAATGCAAAGGTGCCTACATCGCAGCCTATTAACGCCTTGTAAATGTGAGTGCAGGACTATTGTCTGAAGCGGGAGTATTTTCCCAAAAGGGCCTTATTCGATTGTCACTGCCACAGAAATGTGAGCACCAGATGTAACATGCAAACAAATAGTGTTATTTAAGTAATAGGATGGGCAACACTAGCTTCCGTTTACTTCTTCTTTTTCTTCTTGTCGAATTGACAATGACAATTTGACAATGACAATTCGGCGTACATTGCGTAGTTTACTTGCTGACATGATACAAGGAAGATTATCAGCTACGCAGTGTACATCGAATTGTCACTGTCAAATTGTCATTGTCAGTTTTATGTAATAGGCCACTGGTGTCAGAGTTTTTAATCCGCCCAAAAGCACAGCTAATAGGCCTTTGACATGGTTTCAGTAACGACCACTATCAAAGACAGCGACCGAGACCGACGGCTTAACGTGCCCTCCGAAGCACGGAATCCTTTTCTTTTCGGACAATCAGGTGTTTCAGCCTGCAATGTTCTAACCAAACTGGTAAAAATATCACAAAATGATAAATTCACAAATCAAGTTTGCGTCCCCCCCCTGGGAATCGAACCCAGGACCTCCGGATCGAGAGCCCATGGCTCAGACCACTAGACCACGGAGGCAGTTAAAGATAAACTGTCGAGTGAAATAAATCTGAAAATACCGGAAGTAAATGCTGACCAATCTTTAGGGCGTGAGCAAACTTTTCCCAAGAAACATAGGTCGAAATATAAAACAAAATGGCCTTATTTCATATTTCGACCTATGTTTCTTGGGGAAAGTTGTTCAGTTTAATGGGTTTCCAAAAATTAGGTGACCCTATTTTTGAGTGTGAACCTCACTCAAAAATTTGGTCAGCTAATTTTTTTACTCCCTGTATATGAGCAAGCAGGGTATTTCTATCTACTATGTGTAACATAAAGGGTATATGCATCGTGAAATTTGTGAATCTACCCATGAAACTGAACAACTTTCCCTAAGGAACATAGGTCGAAATACGAAAAAATGAAATTGACTTCCCATACTAAATGCGCTATCAGCTGACGCACTTTGTATGGACGGCCAAATTTTTTTTATTTCGTTTTTCGACCTATGTTCCTAAGGGAAATTTGTTCAGTTTCATGGGTAGATTCACACATTTCTTGATGCATATACCCTTTCTGTTACACGTTGTATAGGTAAACTGGTTTACTGTTACATTTTTCTTGATCTGTTGGCAGAAAGACGATATGTGTATTGTGTATAACACTACTTGTTTACATTGTTACTAATAACGAATAGAATTGACCAAGTTTTGGTTTGAGATGGCTTTATCTATTCATGAGATGCCTAGGAGCATGATATTTTACAATATTTAAAATAAGTAAACTATTATTTATTACATTTTATGGTAAAGTCATCTCATAAAGTTAGAGTAAGAAATGTGCGTGAACATTTTAGTGCGTGAGTGTCCAAAATAGTACTAATTATTGTTATGTTATTTGTAGTTAGATGTAGATGTATTGATAAAACTTGTTCCCAAATATCATGGTAGAATATACCGGGTTAAACCTAATAAGAATTATTATTGTGTTTTATTTAATCTAAACTAATCCATACAGGAAAATGTAGTTTTTTTTTATTATATTATAATGATGTGGTTGAAATACCATACAGGGTTTAATCGCGTGCATAGCCTTGGGGATGTTTTAGCTACAATAAAGGATCACATAAAAAATATTTAAAAATACCTCTCAAAATAAAAGTTTGACTTTCCCATCCAAAATAACCACTTCGATCAAACAATTTCGTATGAGGAAGGCAATTATTTTTTTCGAGAAAGATTCTTTAAATATTTTTTTATGTGATCCATTGTCGATACTAAAAGACCCCCTGAACTACCAACTACCAACTTTAAAAAGACACCAGAAAATAACATGGGAGCAGAAGACATTAAACGAACTATTTAGCACTGATTAAGAATTGAAACAAAACAAAAAAAAACACTTGAAGAATTCCTTTGTCTCTTTGAAGATTGAATCTTAAACATGGCTATTAGGGAACCCTAATTAGGGACTTTCAGTAGCTCACTTTATTACAATCATTATAGAAAGTCGCGAGCTCTTGAACCAATTGCGTCGCAGATCAAAGGAGTTTTTATCTTTTTGTCTTGTGATGTGTGCACACTGTTGAGTTTTCCAGCAAATTAGCTGTCAATTTTGTGTTTCAGTAAGTACACGGATTTTGTATCGATACGATATACCTAGATACTTACTTCTTATTTTTTTCTTTACCAATCTTTTATTTGATTTTATAATTCATCTTGTAAAATTTTAAAAGATTTTTCTTTATAAGACGGGCTCTTTATAAACCGGTGCCGAGATTCAAAATTTATTTTAGAGAGGATTTGGCGATGATAAAAACTGTATTATCAGAAATTAGTCTTCCAGTTTTTGTTTTTTTTCATTTCAAGAAATTCCTTTGTAATCTGGTCTCCACTTTACAGCAAGCATCTGATCTAAGTATTTATGTATAACGCCTTTAAGCGCAGGAGTTTTGTACCGGCGCCCGCCGTCTGGTCAGAAATAGCGTAGACGCCGCCACGCGTCCGCCACGCTTTTGGCCTCTATTTATACACGCGCCCCAATCTAGAAAGCGTGATTCAGCGCATTTCCGCCCGAAACTATGTTGTTTATATGCGACTGGAGATACTAAGGTAAGTATTCTTACATCTTACTGTAGTATAAGAGGACTACCTAAGGAGTAGCCGAGCCACCACACTTTCGGCCTCTATTCACATTCGCACCCCAATCTAGACAGCGTCAATCCGCGCATTTCCGCCCGGAACTAGGGTGTTGTTTATATGCGACTGGAAATATATGGTAAGTATTCTTATATCTTTCTTACATCTTATTGAAGTTTTTCCTACCTAAGGAGTAGTAAAAAAGTAAATGCCCCAAAATGTATGACATGATTAGCCTTTACTGTATGGTCTGTGGTATGGTCCTAGACGTATCTTGTGCAACAAAACTAAATTGCTTAAAAACGTACCTATAATAATGTTTTGTAGGGATACAATCAAGTCTGCGGTACCTTTCATACGTTCTCAAAATTATAGCAATAAGTTTTCTTTACTAAATACTGCATTTTCGACTCTAAAACCGTAGGCGGCAACATTCTCTGTTAACTTGTTGCAACAAGCTGTTTTTTTCTGTAGTTTCCAAGCGTGATAGCGTGTTATCTATCAAAGTGGTTTACAGTGCTATGTAGTATTACCACTAAAATATCTGTAAGTGGTTTACTGATAATATGATGTAACTGCAATACTTGTTCCCATGAAAAATGTTGGATTTTTTTATGAGTAAAAAAAATGGTGTTTTTAAATATTATTACACAAAACTAAGATCACATTGAAAGCAGCTTATTTTGCATCGTCTTGCAAACTATATTTTATTTCAATAAATATAAAATAACAGTAGTATAACCAGAAAATAATGATACTGGGTGGCAGGGACTGCTTCCCGCTAACTGAATGGGGTTGCTCAGTCGATGAAACTGAACAACTTTCAACAAGAAATTCTTGCAGGAATTGAAAGAAAAATGTCTTCCTACACATTGTCAGATCGAGGTGGTTTGTCCAATATTTTTTCCTGAAAGTATTCCTTTGTGTAAGTTTTTCAGTTTCGTCAACTGAACAACCCCTATACCATGCGGGCATTTGCGGGAAGCTGTCCCTTACACCCTATATTGTGTTGCTCTACCAATCCTATAAAATTCTAATTAATTAATTATTCATTAGTTTATGACTATCCCTGAACATTGTACTATGACTATAGAGTACTATTGCACTATTAGCACTCAGACTGATGTAATGTTTGAAAACCGCGCTGGCGCACGCAGTTGAGTCAACAATTCGCAGAAGCGACTTGGCAACCATTGACTGACACATTTCCTCCCTGACACTATCGGCTGGAACAGGAAAATATTATCGCTATGGTATGTATAGTATAATGTAGTTAACTACCTACATATTTTTATTATGACTATTGATACATAACTACCTAGTTGTTATGAAGAGAGCTTTTGAAATATCAAGTTCCTTGGTGCATATAAAGAAACCTAACTTTATGTGCTATTATTTTCTTATTTTAGATGAGAAAGATAGTTTCTGATAAATATTTCGTTAATTCTCAAACCGGAGCAAACACCCTACAATGGTTTTAAACAATTTTATAACCTCTGGTAAGGCCAACGAGCTATACAGGGTGTTTAAATGCATGCCATAGCTTAGAGGTGCTACTTAGAGGGTGATAAAAAATCACATAAAAATGTTCATGGGAAACTTTTTTTTTCGAGTAAGTAGGTAACAATATTTACACATTTTTCATGTGATCCTTTGTCAATACTGAAAATACTCTCTGAGCTATGACACGTAATTTTTTCACTTTGTTGTATATCTGTACACTTTTATTTTTTATTATGATTAGTCGTTTAAATTATGCAGCATTTTTATGGGCTCTATATTTTAATTGATTGTCTATTTAATTTATTACCTAATCTTAATAATTTATGTCGCAGGCTTCTATTGCAAAATCATAACCTGAATAGATGAAATAAAATAAAAATATCTAGGAATCTTAATAAGCGGTTTTGTTAAAATAATAATTCTCCGAAAATAAGTTCGTAATTTTAATCCTAAAGCTTACTAATGTGAATGAATTCACAATCTATCTAGACCAGTTAAGTAGGTAGGTTAGGTACTTTCATTAACTTTAAAAAAAAAATAACTGCGAAAATATTAATGTAATTTGCTTATTCCTAAAAAGCACTTAGTTAAATATAATCGGGCACTTATTTTTATTTAAAAGCGCTCTGCGGCCGGCGTAAAAGAAGCTGTTTCTTCACTTCTCTTTAATGATGTTGAAATTATGCCGAGCATACTCGTAAATCTATTTTTATGTTGAGTCCCTTTAAGAATTTTCTTAATAGTAGATAAGTTGATACCCACCTAATTAATTTTATTTTTGAACTACGGCGAGAGTCGAGCATGAGATTCCCGTACATTTATAGCATAAAGTGGCAGTGGGCCCGATTCGTAACGATCACGACTTATCTAAATCTCAACTAAAATTATTGCCATCTCGTTCTGTTGTCTCATTATAGAAAGTGACAGGTACCTATGGACTTATATTAGTTATGTCGCGTATTTTACAACCACGAATTGTTACCACTGTTTGATTTATTGTTTTTTTTTTATATGACTACAATGAAAAGATTCAGAATGATATTAATACGACCAATTATTATATTTATCTTTATGTATGTATGTATGTAATTATTATATTTCTTGAGTAGACAAAAGTTGTGAATTTATTTGCCCGGCACAGTTTCTAGTGTCGCAATCGCTCAATAGAGGTCGCTGCGGTCTGCGGCTAACGAAACCAGAGATTTCGCTTATTACAATGTTCTGCTAATTTAAAATGACTCATCAAGTTTTCTGCTAAACAACGTCCTTACAAGGTTGCGCTCCAAAACATCAAGTCGAGAACGTTCGATGCAACCAGTTTCGAAATAGCATTCAGTCAGCAGTTTCTATATAATTTGAAATTTTTCGGTCAGTGACTTCCAAGATCTCATGTGAAACATGGATCTATCAGTCTACTCAATCATAAAGCCTGCAATGTCCCTCTGAAACATCGAAGTAAAAACAAAATCCAGTTCAGCCTCAAAAAGCAGTCCAAATCCATAAGGCTATACTTTCGCAACGAAGCTTTTCACACCTTCACAGCTTCATCAAGCCACAAAGTAAAGCCTGAGCCTGAGCTAATCTCAGTAGCTGGTGAGTCAGCGCAAAGGCAGCACTTAATGAATCCGCAGTCGAGACGCCGGACGGCCTTGCAAGGCTCTACGGGCGCAGGCGATCGGTGATCACGTGGCACTCGCCTGCACTATAGATTCAACAGATATCTCCACCAACTATCATGTAACAAGCACGGAATAATAATTAATCAATAATTGACGCGATGGCGGCCGAGTTATAGGATCTAGGATTTTTCACTTCACATCACACTTGATTTTCTCGTACTTCCTTCACGCTAAAAGAGCTCGACGAATTTAGATGAAATTTGTGTCCAGATAGGCTTTGATTTGGGTTTCACAAGGGGAGAGTGTATAGAGCTACTTGTAACTACAACTTCACATAGATACCTAAGTTACTACTGCAAGTCGGTCCAGTGAAGGGGCTGGTAAAGTAAATGTTGTTTTAAACGCCACGTGTGCAAAAGCAATGTAATGTTCGATAAGTAAGTTAGAAGTATAAGCAAGCATAGTTTTAATAATCGCTCCTTGATTATGTTTTTTTTTTCGGAGTAACTAGTAAAACTCTTTGAATAAACAAGTTCATTTATGACTCGGATAAACATTACCTATTTGAACCAAAATATTGAATACAAAGTAACTAAACTACTACAAAAAGTACTCTTTAATGGGAGAGAGAAGGACGAACCATCGACTTTGTATTAAAAAGTAATATTCTCAGGATAAGAATAACTTTATTGCAGAAAAAAGACAAAAGAAAGATACAAAATATTTGCTAAGCAGCAATTGTTCCCAAATGCACTCCATACAAACAAAAGTCACTATATCTTATCGCTTAGTACGTGTTCTTCTCGCAATCTGCTTTCAATAAGATTTCGTTATCAATGTTTTAGGGACTCATAATACAAACTTACACATACACACAGCTTACATAATTTTCTAATAATTTCTTCGTCACCCATTTTATCACGGTTCTCGTGCATGACTATTGAGTGAACTGCATGAATCATTGATAAACCGTGTAGAAGAGTATTATGCAAATTTATCGCTAAAAACAAAAGGGGTTCCGTAACTGAGATGAGAACCTTAAAATCCGCCTTGTCCTTCCATCCCCCTTTATCTTATCCAACTTAATTGCATGTAAACCTTAATTTTTCAACGAAGCATAATTATTTCTGTTGCCGCTATACTATAACAAAAAATAATAAAAATAAATAATAATGGTTTCACGAGGTTTCGATAATTCTGGCAGGTTTTAAGGTCAAGGTGACTTTTAAATATTACTTTTTAATTTATACCTACCTCAAACAGGTAGGTAAAATGTACCTAAGTAAAGATAAAAAACCGGCCAAAAGCGAGTCAGACTCGCGCATAAAGACGTTTCTAGCAAATGAAACCATTATTATTTATTTTTATTATTTTTTGTTATAGTATAGCGGCAACAGAAATAATTATGCTTCGTTGAAAAATTAAGGTTTACATGCAATTAAGTTGGATAAGATAAAGGGGGATGGAAGGACAAGGCGGATTTTAAGGTTCTCATCTCAGTTACGGAACCCCTTTTGTTTTTAGCGATAAATTTGCATAATACTCTTCTACACGGTTTATCAATGATTCATGCAGTTCACTCAATAGTCATGCACGAGAACCGTGATAAAATGGGTGACGAAGAAATTATTAGAAAATTATGTAAGCTGTGTGTATGTGTAAGTTTGTATTATGAGTCCCTAAAACATTGATAACGAAATCTTATTGAAAGCAGATTGCGAGAAGAACACGTACTAAGCGATAAGATATAGTGACTTTTGTTTGTATGGAGTGCATTTGGGAACAATTGCTGCTTAGCAAATATTTTGTATCTTTCTTTTGTCTTTTTTCTGCAATAAAGTTATTCTTATCCTGAGAATATTACTTTTTAATACAAAGTCGATGGTTCGTCCTTCTCTCTCCCATTAAAGAGTACTTTTTGTAGTAGTTTAGTTACTTTGTATTCAATATTTTGGTTCAAATAGGTAATGTTTATCCGAGTCATAAATGAACTTGTTTATTCAAAGAGTTTTACTAGTTACTCCGAAAAAAAAAACATAATCAAGGAGCGATTATTAAAACTATGCTTGCTTATACTTCTAACTTACTTATCGAACATTACATTGCTTTTGCACACGTGGCGTTTAAAACAACATTTACTTTACCAGCCCCTTCACTGGACCGACTTGCAGTAGTAACTTAGGTATCTATGTGAAGTTGTAGTTACAAGTAGCTCTATACACTCTCCCCTTGTGAAACCCAAATCAAAGCCTATCTGGACACAAATTTCATCTAAATTCGTCGAGCTCTTTTAGCGTGAAGGAAGTACGAGAAAATCAAGTGTGATGTGAAGTGAAAAATCCTAGATCCTATAACTCGGCCGCCATCGCGTCAATTATTGATTAATTATTATTCCGTGCTTGTTACATGATAGTTGGTGGAGATATCTGTTGAATCTATAGTGCAGGCGAGTGCCACGTGATCACCGATCGCCTGCGCCCGTAGAGCCTTGCAAGGCCGTCCGGCGTCTCGACTGCGGATTCATTAAGTGCTGCCTTTGCGCTGACTCACCAGCTACTGAGATTAGCTCAGGCTCAGGCTTTTACTTTGTGGCTTGATGAAGCTGTGAAGGTGTGAAAAGCTTCGTTGCGAAAGTATAGCCTTATGGATTTGGACTGCTTTTTGAGGCTGAACTGGATTTTGTTTTTACTTCGATGTTTCAGAGGGACATTGCAGGCTTTATGATTGAGTAGACTGATAGATCCATGTTTCACATGAGATCTTGGAAGTCACTGACCGAAAAATTTCAAATTATATAGAAACTGCTGACTGAATGCTATTTCGAAACTGGTTGCATCGAACGTTCTCGACTTGATGTTTTGGAGCGCAACCTTGTAAGGACGTTGTTTAGCAGAAAACTTGATGAGTCATTTTAAATTAGCAGAACATTGTAATAAGCGAAATCTCTGGTTTCGTTAGCCGCAGACCGCAGCGACCTCTATTGAGCGATTGCGACACTAGAAACTGTGCCGGGCAAATAAATTCACAACTTTTGTCTACTCAAGAAATATAATAATTACATACATACATACATAAAGATAAATATAATAATTGGTCGTATTAATATCATTCTGAATCTTTTCATTGTAGTCATATAAAAAAAAAACAATAAATCAAACAGTGGTAACAATTCGTGGTTGTAAAATACGCGACATAACTAATATAAGTCCATAGGTACCTGTCACTTTCTATAATGAGACAACAGAACGAGATGGCAATAATTTTAGTTGAGATTTAGATAAGTCGTGATCGTTACGAATCGGGCCCACTGCCACTTTATGCTATAAATGTACGGGAATCTCATGCTCGACTCTCGCCGTAGTTCAAAAATAAAATTAATTAGGTGGGTATCAACTTATCTACTATTAAGAAAATTCTTAAAGGGACTCAACATAAAAATAGATTTACGAGTATGCTCGGCATAATTTCAACATCATTAAAGAGAAGTGAAGAAACAGCTTCTTTTACGCCGGCCGCAGAGCGCTTTTAAATAAAAATAAGTGCCCGATTATATTTAACTAAGTGCTTTTTAGGAATAAGCAAATTACATTAATATTTTCGCAGTTATTTTTTTTTTAAAGTTAATGAAAGTACCTAACCTACCTACTTAACTGGTCTAGATAGATTGTGAATTCATTCACATTAGTAAGCTTTAGGATTAAAATTACGAACTTATTTTCGGAGAATTATTATTTTAACAAAACCGCTTATTAAGATTCCTAGATATTTTTATTTTATTTCATCTATTCAGGTTATGATTTTGCAATAGAAGCCTGCGACATAAATTATTAAGATTAGGTAATAAATTAAATAGGCAATCAATTAAAATATAGAGCCCATAAAAATGCTGCATAATTTAAACGACTAATCATAATAAAAAATAAAAGTGTACAGATATACAACAAAGTGAAAAAATTACGTGTCATAGCTCAGAGAGTATTTTCAGTATTGACAAAGGATCACATGAAAAATGTGTAAATATTGTTACCTACTTACTCGAAAAAAAAAGTTTCCCATGAACATTTTTTATGTGATTTTTTATCACCCTCTAAGTAGCACCTCTAAGCTATGGCATGCATTTAAACACCCTGTATAGCTCGTTGGCCTTACCAGAGGTTATAAAATTGTTTAAAACCATTGTAGGGTGTTTGCTCCGGTTTGAGAATTAACGAAATATTTATCAGAAACTATCTTTCTCATCTAAAATAAGAAAATAATAGCACATA
>JARACY010006289.1:0-17827 GCA_029255725.1 Scrobipalpa atriplicella
AAAAATGCTGACCATTTAAAGGTGTTAAACTACCCATAAAACTTAACAATTTTCACCAAGAAACATAGGTCGAAATACGAAAAAGAATTTGGCCGTCCCATACAAAAGACTTGAGCCGCTGACACCATTTGTATGAGAAGGCAATTTTTTTCATGTTTCGTCCTATGTTCCTTGTTGAATGTTGTTCAGTTTCAGTGGTAGGTTCACATATTCAAATTCGGTTCGGTATAATAGAAAACTATGGATATACTAAAAGAGAAGATAATTTGAACTACTTAAGCTTGTGTCTAAAATAATAATACAAATGAATACATATTTACTTAAATTTTATTAAAATTACTCTCACTGTTTTTACACTATTTACACACTGATCAACATATGAGGTAGCTAAATATATTGTACTTTACTTACTTTTAGTTTGTACAAATTGTCCACTTATGAAAAATATAATAAATCTATGTCAAAGTTATAATATCACAACATGATTCAAAATCTACAATTATTTACAATTAGTCAACAAAAGATATAATAGTAATTTTCTTGTTACTATAATTTAACAATCAAAATAAGTAAAATATCGGTGATGCGAAAAGTGTAAACTGGGTTATTGTATTCTTATTTTGAACCAAGTTCAATAAGAATTCAATACATCAACTATAGTATCGTCAATATAGTGAGGTACTTATATACCCGTTCTTGTCTAAAATATTACAACGTTTTAAATAATCTCCCTAACGCATGAAATAATGTCACAAAACTAAAAAACAAATGCCAAACATCTAAAAAGCACAAACATAAGGTTAGACTGAACTAGAACTGCATGAATATTCTTTGTATGAAAATGTATGTGATGTACCGCACTGCAGCGGCTCTGCAAAACCTGTAAAAATACAGGGTGTTATTTTAATTGCATGCCATAGCTTAAGGGGTGTTTTAGTAACGTATAAAGATCCCATAAAAAATAAAAAATAAAATCCATCTCAAATAATCAAATGACCAAAAGCCGGAATTTATTATGATTCCAAGAGCTGCGCCTACCTCTCGTGCTATAACCGAGCGCGAGCGAGTCGCTATCATTGGACGATGCGACTCGCGCGTCGGTTTGTTATAGCACGAGAGGTAGGCGCAGCTCCGGGAATCATCATAAATTCCTACCGTTTTTTTTTTTTTGCTGGATTTTATTTTTTATAGGCTTCTTTAACGTAACTGAAACACCCCCTAAGCTATGGCACGCAATTAAATTAACACCCTGTATATGAACTGACATGAAATGCAGTTGCCGCGCCGTGACGTGACGAACCGCTGCAGTTCAGTTCTAGTGCGGTCTAACCATAAAGGTGACTGCAGACAGAAAGCGGTCCCGTGCTCAAAGTATCTAGAACACGAGACACCGCCTTTTGACTCCAGAGACCCTTAAGGGGATCCCCGGTGCCGCCAGCGCCCTCATAAGTTAAAAAAATGAATACTCACTGAAAACGCAATTAATCGAAAATCCGGTAAACCAGATTAAAGAATAGGTACTGAAGTTTGTTTTAAGCACTGTAAATTCATGATTCAGTGTTTACAGCAATTACAGATACCAAAAGTGCTAAAAGTGGCCGTTTTTCGCAAATGTTCCTTCTGTTACTACCAGGAACTATGAATTGCAACTTTATGATGTTCTAAATTATCTTCTTTGTTTTTATTTTAATCTGGTTTACCGGATTTTTGATTAATTGCTTTTTCAGTGAGTAATGATTTTTAAAGCTCTACTGAAATAAAATAAAATGAATCACTCTTTATTATTGGCGGCGAGTGTTTGTCCCAACGACGCGGTGGCGATGGTTGGGTTCGCTGACCCCACTATCTTCTCCTATTTTCAGGCCAAGTATTTTCATGTTATTGTATATTTTTCAGATGCAAACCCGCATGCTGCTGGAGAAGATAGTGGGGTCAGCGAACCCAACCATCGCCACCGCGTCGTTGGGACAAACACTCGCCGCCAATAATAAAGAGTGATTCATTTTATTTTATTTCAGTAGAGCTTTAAAAATCATTACTCACTGAAAAAGCAATTAATCAAAAATCCGGTAAACCAGATTAAAATAAAAACAAAGAAGATAATTTAGAACATCATAAAGTTGCAATTCATAGTTCCTGGTAGTAACAGAAGGAACATTTGCGAAAAACGGCCACTTTTAGCACTTTTGGTATCTGTAATTGCTGTAAACACTGAATCATGAATTTACAGTGCTTAAAACAAACTTCAGTACCTATTCTTTAATCTGGTTTACCGGATTTTCGATTAATTGCGTTTTCAGTGAGTATTCATTTTTTTAACTTATGAGGGCGCTGGCGGCACCGGGGATCCCCTTAAGGGTCTCTGGAGTCAAAAGGCGGTGTCTCGTGTTCTAGATACTTTGAGCACGGGACCGCTTTCTGTCTGCAGTCACCTTTATGGTTAGACCGCACTAGAACTGAACTGCAGCGGTTCGTCACGTCACGGCGCGGCAACTGCATTTCATGTCAGTTCATATACAGGGTGTTAATTTAATTGCGTGCCATAGCTTAGGGGGTGTTTCAGTTACGTTAAAGAAGCCTATAAAAAATAAAATCCAGCAAAAAAAAAAAAAACGGTAGGAATTTATGATGATTCCCGGAGCTGCGCCTACCTCTCGTGCTATAACAAACCGACGCGCGAGTCGCATCGTCCAATGATAGCGACTCGCTCGCGCTCGGTTATAGCACGAGAGGTAGGCGCAGCTCTTGGAATCATAATAAATTCCGGCTTTTGGTCATTTGATTATTTGAGATGGATTTTATTTTTTATTTTTTATGGGATCTTTATACGTTACTAAAACACCCCTTAAGCTATGGCATGCAATTAAAATAACACCCTGTATTTTTACAGGTTTTGCAGAGCCGCTGCAGTGCGGTACATCACATACATTTTCATACAAAGAATATTCATGCAGTTCTAGTTCAGTCTAACCTTATGTTTGTGCTTTTTAGATGTTTGGCATTTGTTTTTTAGTTTTGTGACATTATTTCATGCGTTAGGGAGATTATTTAAAACGTTGTAATATTTTAGACAAGAACGGGTATATAAGTACCTCACTATATTGACGATACTATAGTTGATGTATTGAATTCTTATTGAACTTGGTTCAAAATAAGAATACAATAACCCAGTTTACACTTTTCGCATCACCGATATTTTACTTATTTTGATTGTTAAATTATAGTAACAAGAAAATTACTATTATATCTTTTGTTGACTAATTGTAAATAATTGTAGATTTTGAATCATGTTGTGATATTATAACTTTGACATAGATTTATTATATTTTTCATAAGTGGACAATTTGTACAAACTAAAAGTAAGTAAAGTACAATATATTTAGCTACCTCATATGTTGATCAGTGTGTAAATAGTGTAAAAACAGTGAGAGTAATTTTAATAAAATTTAAGTAAATATGTATTCATTTGTATTATTATTTTAGACACAAGCTTAAGTAGTTCAAATTATCTTCTCTTTTAGTATATCCATAGTTTTCTATTATACCGAACCGAATTTGAATATGTGAACCTACCACTGAAACTGAACAACATTCAACAAGGAACATAGGACGAAACATGAAAAAAATTGCCTTCTCATACAAATGGTGTCAGCGGCTCAAGTCTTTTGTATGGGACGGCCAAATTCTTTTTCGTATTTCGACCTATGTTTCTTGGTGAAAATTGTTAAGTTTTATGGGTAGTTTAACACCTTTAAATGGTCAGCATTTTTTTTAGCTCCCGGTAGACATGAGGTCCAAAATAAAGGATGTAGGGTATGTTTAGTGAGATACCTACTATTTATTTGATGTTAGTAGAAATAGCACTGATTTCATTCCCTTGTTTCAAATCAGATCCTTACAATTTTTAGTAGGTAATCATCATCTTCTTAGCCTTTTTCCCGTATTTCACGGGTACTGGTTTTTACACAGAGCGACTGCCATCTGACCTCCGTAACCCAGAAGGGAAACCAGACCCAATCCTAGATTAGGTTACACACAACCTTTGAATTTCTTTGTAGGTGTGTGCAGGTTTCCGCACGATGTTTTCCTTCACCGTAAAAGCGCCGAATAAACATACATATGAAATTCGAAAACCGATTTTTTTAAAAAGGTAACTTTTAGTAGGTAATAATAATAATAATAGATGATCTAAAGAACGTTGTAACATCTCCGCAGGCCGGATTTCGAAGAATCCATACTCACAGATATTGATATAACGTTATCAGAAATATCGAGTTTTTGGTACACTCCGCAGCAGAACAACGAAATCAAATTCACCGATATCTTTAGGAAGCTAAGAATGTACCTTTATTATTACTATTATGGCCGCTGAATATATTTTTTTGTTACATTTTTTTTATAAATATATAAGTAAAAAAAGTATACGTCATAAAAAGCATACAGGTTGTGTAAATAATAGTAACGTTATATTTTTATATAATATTAAGCCGTGTATGTTCATGGGGTATCATTAAAAAGTATTATTTTACTTAATGACGGTCTTTGTCTTTATTTAAAGTTTTAGTTCGTAAATATTACACCACAAAGTATATTTAAATTACACATCGATCTTTGAAAAAACAAAAAAAAATAATAGCTTTTGATTCATAGGGTTATCATATCTGATCTGAGGCATGTGATGAATAAAAGTCATACAAGAGTGATAATAATGATAATGGGCCTGATTCGTAACCATCATTTTCACGAAATGTCCTTTCGCAAAATGTCCCTTTTGGATAGATTTAGTTCAAATAGTGGGCCTACTAAAAAGACAAAATTTTTCAAGGGACATTTTGAGAAAGGAAAATTTTGCGACCGAGAAATATTTTGCGACGATACCCAACGATATAAAAGCGACGATAACAAACATAGAAGGAATATTCACTTGGTAAGTTCTTTAACATAAACCCTATCATCGACATGCGGTGCAGCGGGAACTATAATCGGCACACCATCCATCTTAATATCTGTGTATTTGCAACTGTAGTAGCAGGTGAAACCGAGCCTCTCCGCCGACAGGGCAGAGTAGTGGCTGGAGCAGTCCATTCGTAGGAGACGGAAGCCTTTTGCGAGTGTTGCTTTCCTGAAATGATCAATAGAAGAATAAAATACACCTTTGCAGATGATTTTGGTGTCGAATTAAACCTCTATCTTCTACAAGTTAGCAGTGAATGTTGTTTTTTAATTACTAAAATTTTTATTAGCCATTATTTTAACCATATAATAAACGATCATCAACTGCGAGGTGTCATGGCTCCCGCACAACTTCTTTCTATGAATCATCTACATTCTACATCATTCCTTCCACCCCTTATAATAATGGGTCGACAAAGAAGTTTGTCGGTCGGGCCCAAAATTGTCTTTCAACAATTTAACAAAGAATGTTGAATTAGGTTTCGCTGTTAAGTCTACAAAAAAAACTAGACTTACTTTGTCTCCCTTAGCGGCTCTGTAGCCGCCTTCACCAGGCTCTGGTCGTTCTAGGAATTTCTCCCAAAGTCTGGAGTTTTCTTCCCTACGTGCTAGAATATGGTAGAATCTCGACTTACTCTGTTTCCCTCAGAAGCTCATTCATAATCCCCTTTTTTCTCCAACTGGGGTCTGTAGCCGCTACCTTCACTTCCACCAGGCTCTGGTCTTTGGGGAACTTCTCCCAAAGTCTGGAGTTTTCTTCTCTTCTTGCAAGAATATGGAGGATCTTCTGGAATTTGGGGTTCTTGCAGCGCTGTGCTTGGCTTCGTAAGTCGTTGCCATTGTTTTCCTGGAATAAGCAATTGATAAGTAGTTTTATTTATATCGTCTTGAAGATAAGTAGGTACCGCCTTGCATCTTGATTGCCACTTGTGGCAACTCAATAAAAAGATACGTTTATTAGCAACGTAGAATGGCGAATCGAATACTCCATCAAAAAGAACCTATAGTATTTTCAAATAGCACCTTGAATAATGGTAAACAATCTTTTAAGTCTTCAGGACTTGGTGTATTGTTGTCGCAAAAACCCACTGCTGCGTTTAGAGGCTCGTCTATACAATACAATACAAATATACTTTATTGCACAAAAAACACAGAAATTACAAATTGATTACACAGAGAAGTAGTACAATTGGCGGCCTTATTGCTAAGGTAGCAATATCTTCCAGGCAACCAGGCAACCAGGCTTCTATATAGAAGGTTCTAGAAGGAAGTGTGATATGTACCTCTTTCAAAGGAATAACTCCACTGATCATGACTCCCACGATGTTTCCCTGGCCGTCCACCGCTTTGAAGGACAATCCTTCCAAGAGGGAATCTGTGCAGTATTCGTCTAGTTCAGGACTTGGTGTATTGTTGTCGCAAAGACCTACTGCTGCGTTTAAAGGCTCGTCTATGTAGAAGGTCCTGGAATTTGAAAAAAGAAATAGCCTTTTGTGTTGACTCTCTGTTTGATAAAAGTTTATAGTTTTATAAATATTTTTTACGTAGGTATTTATATACCAATAACTAAAAATCTCTGTGCAAGATTCGAAAGTAATGATTAGATTAGATTGTGATTATTTGTGATAAAACTGGTAGCAATTCGGCATTACAAAAACACGACTTAACTGATAAAGCCCATACCTATTCTTTTCCATCGCGAGAGAGCAGAAAGATAGGAAAAGAGTCAAGACAGATTTACTTAGTTAAGTCACAGATAATATAATGTTAAGTCGTACTCGTGCCGAATAGCTCCCAGTGTCGAAATTCGTACTTATCATTATCGTCAAACCACAGAGTTGAATGTCTTGTGCGCCTAGTTTAAAAACAGGATATTTTGAAACTCTTATCAACATCACAATGAAATCGCTCTGCGGTTTATCCATCCTTGAGGACCAAATACATGTCAAAATAATTATTTTGGTGATGTCCTAATTTCTGTAAGTTTCCCAATTTCCTTACGAAAAAATCTATAATTCCCACGGGAAAATCTATATCTCTTGCTTATGTGTTCTATTCTACATCTATGTGAGGTATTTTTGAATATCATAAATGGCATCCTCTAATACAGTGTGAAAAAACAATGAGGTTAATTAATGCTAATCCTTGAACAGTGTGACAAATTCGTTAACTGACGGTTATACAGACAGAGTGTAAAAAAATTACTGCGTTCCTTTAAACCACATGCTCTACTAATAATACCAAACAAGTGTCCAAATAAACAAAAAATATAATTCAAAAATTTTGCCTTCCCAATACAAAGATGCTCTCCTCATCTGCAATTTTGTATGGACAAGGCAAAATTTAATTTCGAGCTAAATATTTAGTTTTTTATGCAAGTTGTTTGTTATTCGGTGTTGCGAAATACACGACTTAACTAATATAACTCAATCCTGTCCTTTTTTATCATGATAGAATAGAACAGAAAGAGACGGCAATATTTTTTGTCGACATTTAGTTAAGTCGTGTTCGTGCTACCAGTGACTTACTTTTTGAGCAATGTCATGACAGCCTCTACATCGCTTTCAAGCACGGGTTGTATAGTGTAGTTCTGCGGCATGGTCGCAGGTTCGATTCCTGTTAAAAAACATGAACAAAATTATGATATACCTACGATGATAGTTTTTAAGTTTATAAAATATAATTAAATTGCGCATTAGATTTTGTTTCAAAATAATGTTTAGTTATGCTATGGGATTCGATTATTTATTAAAACTACAAAGTTTTAAAGAGTTAAATACAATCTTGTAAATAATTCCTTTCCAAACTCGTAAACTTTATAGCATCATCCATTGTATTAAAATAGTTTTGAATCTAGGTTTATAAACATGTAAAATAAATATTTCAAATCAACTTACCGGCCAAAGTTCACAGTACACCTCACTTCATATCCAATAACACAGATAGAGTGAACAGGTTTTATAATGATTTAAAAGATGTTTTTATAGTTTTTTTATATTATTTCAATCAAAATCCAATAGTATGCGCGTGCGCGTACTAGCTGTGTTTTGGTCGAGTGGCTTTGAGTCACATTTGCATTATAACGGTACGAGATAAAAATAATGTTTAAGGGAAAGCCACTAATCAGTTGGCTACAAATAAACTTCAAAATTATCATGCGATTTGTTATGGAATTTAGAAAGGCTATCGAGAATGTTTCACATTTCTGTTCATGTTATTGTAATGTGTTCATGACTGCATTTTTACCGTGTCGATCTTATTAGACTTATTTGCCACTTTGCTTTTTTTTCTTCAATTTGTTAGAAATTACACTATTACTTCTGGCATAACTTCGCTTCGTTTGTATTTAGTAATTTAAAAGGGTGTCCCTCAAGGTAAAATGTTAGAGTCCATGCAATTCATAATGTACTTACTACCTCTATCGTGTTCCTTTGTTTTGAACTACTATGGCTATCTATCTATCTATGAAAACTAACTGTACTATAACTACCTTTTCTTAAATAATAAAAAAAAAATGTATTTATTAGTTTTATCATAAAAAACGTGCTTGACCTTAATTTTAGCGTCACCGCGTTGGTAGGTATTGTTGATTTTATCTACACACACCTACTTACATTTTATCTATTAGCCATCATTGTTATGATGAGACCGATAATATTTACTCAAATAATTCATTGAGGTTTTTAAATTGTCAGTTTGATTAATTTTATTGGACTTTTTCTTCATTAGCTTGTTTGATAATTCAAGTTTTAGCTAGTCCTTGACTAACTTTATGTATTTTATTAAAATCCTGTCTAGGTAGTTTTACATTTATTTTTTTATCTTTTGATTTAATAATACATAAGTACCTACAAACATTTAGTAATTCTTCCGATTTTAGTTACCTTATACGAATGTATTAAATTATCTACAGCAGTGCTGCATGGTATATTTTTGTACCGAGCAAATCATTACTGCGTTTTATGCTTTATAGTAAAGAACAGGCGTTATTATACATTTAGAATAGTAGGTCACGTCTCTGTCTCTAAAGGGGTAGGCAGTGAGTAAAATACGTATCGCAATAGTGACAGGTTGTCAGCCACTACAGTTAAGTACAATACTACTGTAACCCTCGAAGCTTTTTGCTGACTTCTATAGCCTGCCCGGGAGGGACGAGAATCAGCTGGCACATTTTATGTTTTTCCATCGCTTCCAGTCTAAATGAACTCATATAAATGTAAATAAAGGAAATCAATTTGTATTACTAACATTTATTGACATAAAACATTGTAACTAGATAAAAGTATAAATAATTTTAACATTATCACAACGACCATTGACATCAAATTTTCAAAATTGACTCAATTATTGCAAAACACGTCACAGGTACAGGTGAACATCACGGTAATACAACTATAAGGAACTAAACATCGTCTTAGTTAAAAATAATACAATATTCATTCATTCATATAGGTACATAGTCCTAAGCTATGAAATGTTACAAGTATTTTAGTTGAAACTTAAAATTTAAATCGTAATTTTTGTCAATTATTAGAAGAACAAATTAGCATAGAAGTTCAAGTCTTAAAGACTTTATAAATATTTTCATTAATCTTGCACTCATAGCGCTAGTTTTGTTTTTAACATAAATATAACAAAAACTAAATGTATATCGAAAATTTATACAGTTCAGTAGGAAAACTATAGGTATCGTAGCTTATCGCTAGCTAGAATGGAACTTCATATATTTTGGTATTACAATAAAGGGCAGTAAGTAATAAATTGCACATCGTCTACGACTTTGTAGGAAACGTCACTGGGGGCAATTCGTGTGCGCACAAAATTACTAAATCTTGACTAAAATGGTCACCTGTCATTTTCTAACATGAGAGAACGGAAAGGGCGATGGTAATAATTTTAGTCTAGATTTAGTTAAGTCGTGATCTCGCCGAATCCATAGCATTGAGTATTGACTCATTGTCTAAATTGCAATTGTCGATGTGCAATATTAACGCCCCCTTACTGTAGGTCTATCTTGTATTCTACGATTTTCTATTTAAACCTACTTATTTTTCACTACATGTCTAAAATGTGCGTAATTTCTACACTAATTTTGTGCAGATCAAATGAATTCGAGTTTAATTCGGTATTAATTAACTGTAGCTAAATTTGATTGACGAGGATACCTGAAAAAGAAAGAGAAATCTTAATTTAAAAAAAAAAAAACATCTGATTCCATGAGTATGTTGCCTTATCATCATTATCTTTGATGTACACGCCTCCAAATGCGGTGCGTCAGGCTGCGGTGCGTATGGTTGGTCCGCATAGAAGACGCCGTATACTCGTTTGTAGCCGAGCCTCTCAGCAGCAGCTGAAAACGCTGATGTTATGCATTGCTTACCTCTAAAGATCTCAGATCTCCTTGATGTACACTCTAGCCTCCAAATGCGGCGCATCGGGCTGCGGTGCGTATGGTAGATCCGCGTAGACGATACCGTATACTCGCTTGTAGCCGAGCCTCTCAGCAGCAGCTGCTGAATACGCTGAAGTTGTGTCCATGCGCATTGCGCTTGCGCCGACGGATTTCGCGAGCCGTCTGGAAGGAAGAGAAATGGGTTTATTAAATACGCTGAACTGCCTCAGTGGTCTAGTGGTCTCGGGAGGTCTTGGGTCGTCGATTCCCACGTGAGGAACACAAACTCAATATTTGTCAATTTATCACGTTGTGAAAGCGTTGTGAGATTTTCTTCGTACCTGAAGTTCATCTTATCTAAGATAGAACATTCCTATTCGTATCTATAAGATCTTTTAGCATTGTTGCATTGTTCTATCTTACTTGAATCACAATTTGAACGAGTTATGAAGTCGTAATATGAATCAAGAGGAAACTTCATTGTATCGAGTTATTAACCCGACCTCGGTAAACAAAGATATGTATGTATGTCATACAAAACGGACATACACACAGAAACGATCTCGCAATCTTGATCTATTCTTCACGGTACACCGCTTCAGCTAATCTGTCACTGATTCATAATTAGCAGTACTTTATAAGAGTCTCATGAATGAGACAAGAGACAGTGTTCCCAAAATAGCAACAGGAAGTACCTAATTATAGATGTCATTCTTAGACACTTGATCGCGATACAATGGCTTGGTTTTTATAAACTTACTTACGCGACAACTTCCTGAAAACCCTCATTATGCAATTTTATATGTACCTACCTAATATTTAATAAAAAAATAAAAATGGGCATTATTTACGTACTCTGACTTTGATATAAAATAAACAATTACTCGTAAGTTAAGTAATTCTAAAAGTTATACTTAATATTTTTGATATCGCTAAAATTAAATAAGTAGGTGCATACTATATCAACTGCAGCTGTAGGTACTTATGTTACGATAACGAAACTATAATAGGTATCAATAAATCGTCCCAGACCTTCACCCCTCATTGTACAGACGCCTTGCAACTGCATTGCAATGCAACCGATGCAAGTGCAGTATTATGCATTAAGCTGTATGTCGTAACAATTGCAGCTGAATTGTGTTACGCACGCATCTTCATTGCAATGAGCTCGGACGACATATGACACGTGATATATTATGATTGATGAATTATGATGAGACTGGATGGAAAGAGGCTTTGCCCAGCAGTTGGACACTAACTACTAAATTGTTAATCGAGGGGAGAACATGACCGATTCCTAAGAGGGTGTAATTGATATGAACTGAGAGTAAAGATGTATATATTTTCACGTATATCATATGTACCATGTTATTTATATATGTATGTAGGTATCTAATGCACTACTCCGCTTTCCTTTTTATTTTAAGTTCTCCAATACTATGTATATTCTACGCATTATGTATTTTTTTTTCAAAGAGTGATACTGATAAATAAAGAAATCAATTAGGTAGTCGGTCAGTTTCTTGTTTGAATGACAATGTAAAGCCATCATAATTTTGTACAGAAATAGACATATTTTATTTTAAGTAGGTAATTTAGCACGGTGCAGACATACTTAGATAATATTGCACGTAGAACTGTTAAGTGGCACATAAACAACTCCATTGAGAAGTCAGTTACAACCAGTAGCTAATAATGAAGACATACTTACATAGTTAGTGCGAGATAGACGGACAACACTATTGTCCTGTCCAGCCAGCAATATGCGCGTGAGTTGACGACATTACTATATCTTGTCTAGCCTGCTGCCCCGCGGTTTTACCCGAGGCTAAATATTTATTTCCCTTGTTTATAATGGGTCAAACACGACGGTGGTACCTACATTAAATTTAACGTAGAATAAAAATGCCTTAAAAATCTGTGAATACACTTTAGCTTCTTTTTTAAAATAATAGAATGTTTCCTTTGAGTAAAATTTGCTATCTCCAGTATTTAGAGGTAGAATAGAATAAAGTAACACCTCATATTTTAGTTTCTTTGTTACTCAAGGTGACTTGACTGGACTATCTGTTGAAGAATCACTTTTTTTATTGTGTCTGCAAAAACTTTTTTGAATGATTTAAGTATTTTAATATTAATAATTAAAATTGTTGCTATTTGAATTGCAAGGCTATCGGGTAATTTGAGATCTGGGTGTTATACCTATTGTAAAAAAAAAAACCTAATTGTACACTTTTGCTGGTATCACTGTGCGTGCATATGAAAAAATATCACTCTGATTTCGCTCACTTTTCTTTGCGAATTTAATATCAGTTAGCATATCTATGATCGAGTTCTTCACAAAGCACCCTAAAGACACAGCGCTCATAAGTAATCTGTACTAAAGAGTCCTCGTCCTCTGCAGTCTGAATGCGTAGATTCAATCCAGCAGGGCTATGATGCGCGCATAGAATTCGTCTCCGCATTATCTCGTTCGTTACACACTTTTGTTACAGGAGCAACGCTTACCCTAGGCTGCCTAGGCGTTACTCATAGTGAACTACGCGGCGTGGAAGACAAAAGTCTACTCTAGGCGCGCATCATAGTCCTGCTGATTTCCAGCACAGTGTGACAGGTGGAAGTCAGCTTCTCCCAGATCTTGGCCCAATATAAATTATGAACTTACTCAGACTCTTCACAAAGCACCCTCATCAGGCCTCGCCCCCTCCAGTCTGAATGAGTAGACGCAATCCTGACTTCAAGCGCAGTATGGCACGATGGTGGAAGCTTCTCCCAGATCTTGGCTTCGCGGTCCAGGTGTCCCAGCACCTTGAGAATCCGCGCGAACTTCTTGTTCGGACACTCGTCTGATTTGTCTGTGTAGTCTACCTCCTGTGAATGGAAATTATCATGACGTCATCATCAGTAAACTTGAAAAAAAAAACATCACACGCAAAAAGAGATATTTTAGCACTTACATAACAGTGCTATTTTTATTTCATAAATATGAGAACTAAGTATGAGAAAGATGTTCAAACCCTGCCCGCGGCGGAATTTGAATTTCTTACTTCTCATATTTATTCGAGATTATGTTTGAACAAATTTAATTTTATGATAAAATTTCTCTGCTAGTAACTTATGCTCCTATTGGTATAAAATAACAGTGAATCTACCAGCCGCTTCTTTTCCCGGGAATATTAGAGCAGTAGAGGACCTGATGTGATGTTGTGTTGTTGTACGGAAGAAAACGCTTTTTAAAAGCTGTAGTTTATGAAAAGAAAAACAAAAGTCAAGTTCAGCTCAAGGACATAGAACGGCCATGATCTTTACGCGTGTAGTTTTTAGCGAATCGATCAGATTCATTTCACGCCTTGATTGCCGTGTAGGTACTGTCATGTGCAAAACACAAAAAAACGCCTCATTAATTTAAAATTAGAAAATGAATCAATGACGATTCGGCCCTTGTAAAAAATGTTCGTATCCATTTTTTAAACATAATATCTTTAGTTTTGCTTTTGAAACAACAGATCCCGACAAGCATCAGTGGATGGTGTAGTCAGGGAAAATTAGCACATCTAAAAATTCAGATCTAAAGTTCTTTTGTGCGATTCAAAGGTTTATATAGGCAGAACCAACATCGTTAAATCCCAGCAACAATTTACAACATGAGCACTTACTTTTTTCTTAAAAGTCCGTGTTTTGTTTTTTAAAACACGGATGCAAATCGCAATGGACTTACGCACTCGACTGTACTTTCAAGTTAGCAGTCTGTTACAGTCTTAACAGAACCAAGTTTAAGGTCAAGGTAAATTTGCACGTGGTTTTCGAATGATAATGACGTAATGTCTTATCTTAATTAACATTCTAGTATTCAGATTGCAATAAAAAAATTAAGTCTAACTAACATGTGCCACTGAATAGATATATAGTGCTTTGTATGATTAGCAAATGTGTACTTTGCTTTATTTTTAACTGTCCCGGGCTCTAGTGGTCTGTGCCATGGGCTTGAAGGAATAGCGAGTGCACTTGTGTGTTGCGCAAACTCTTGGGCAATACAAACTAGTCCTGCGCAGTTGGCCGACCTCTGGGAGATTTACCGGCATCACCGAAAATCGGTTGGGAGAACTTTTATATTTTTAAAAGGAAATGAGGACTACGCAGACAACTATAATATTGTGTTTTTTTTTGCGATTTCTCTACTAAGTGGTATACAAGACCTGTAGAACAAAGGATTTATTTCCAGTTTTAACCAGTCAATAATTGTAACCACAATTTTCTTGGTCCTAACCACTATAAAACGTGTTAAAACTGGATTGGATTTTTTTTTTTCAGCGTCCGAGAATGTGTGCAACACATAACTTAAGTAAGAGTATCACTCTAGGTACTCTATTAATTCTTTTATGCCGATAGTCAAAAATAAATCCAGCTGAAGACTGTACATGTTCATCCTAATAAGGGCTTTTCAATATGACAGTTGTAGAAAAAAAAGAAGAGATTTTCTTTATTTCTGATAGAGGGCTTAGCAAAACATGGTCTGTCAATGTCATAAATGAAATATTTTTCGCATGAGCATATTTATGTAGATAGAGATGTTAGTATACAGCCGGTCTCAAATTTTGACAGATCATGTACAACTTAAGCCATCTATCGGAGCTTTTATAGTATATTCCATAACATCAGCTGATGTTACGTAAAAAATAGCTTGCTTAGAAACTCAGATTATATAAAATACTCGCTACATATTGGTGCACAAAGTATGAGTACTAAACAACTAATTAGTACTAAAAAAGTGAGTACTAAAAATACTAAACAACGAATATATTTTTTTTGTGTTTGGTACTAGAATATTAAATAACATGCATTGTTTTTTCATTATGTTCATAGTTATGTTCAAGGTCTAATAAAAAGATCTTTTATGACCCATATACCTACTCGTGTAATCCATAAAATTCCGCATATAAATTGACAAAATATTAAAATATACATATATTATGTAATGAGCGGATTTTTTATTCGAATGACGTACAAACAGCTTTACATTTTGTTGTATCTTCACAATATTTTGCATACGAGTAAGTAGCATAATTCGAGCATCTTCTCTATACGTTCTACAATTATTTTGAAAATGTACTAACATGTTGATGACATTAACACATTTTTGGAAAAATTATTGTTTTAGATCACTTTTCAGTTTCCGGAAACTAAAATGACTTTTTATCGTAACAAGATGAGAGAAGGTATAACAAATTACAATCTTCAAAGAAATAAGAAGAAAAATAAAAGTATAGAATAGGTTTCCAATTTTGTCAACCTTATATCCACGGACGTATTTTGTCGCTTTCAATATGTTTTCTCTAAGCCGGGTTTATCCGCAGGTAACACGGGGATGCCCTTGTCACAGAGTTTTCTTTCACCCTCGTTCCGCAAATTGGTTTCAGATTGATTTTTTCGTCAAGCGCATGAAGCGATTAAGCGCAGATTTTCAATACGTAAAAGTATTTACGGACTGTGACAAAAATATATAATTATTCAATTGATAAAGTATTACTTTATAACCAGATTCGATTCCATTGTATTATACCTACGCGGGAAGTAGGTATAATCACCTAAATTGCAATACTCCGTTCGGGTCCCCCAACTCTTCTTTTATGAGAGAAAATTTACTGTTCGCCATTTTATTTGGTGAGAATAAGTCAAAGGTGATATAACGTCCACTTTTTACAAATTTACTAATGGAAATTCAATCAAAAATACGTAGCCGATTTTCTCAATGCACGCTTTTAACTATAGCGACATAACATTCTCGAACTGATTGAAAATCCGAGCAGGAATTTATGACAATCTGCCACCTGCCACCTGCACGGAAGTTGGTATTCTTAGTTATGTATGTAGTATGTGCTTCTTTCATACAAACCATAACTGCTAATAAACTAGACCACAAAAGGCGAAGCAATCTACGCGATGTTCATAACAATTTCTAAGTAATACAATTTGTTTGTAGTTAAATGGATTAAACGCCTGTTTTAAATTCAACTCGAAGTTCATATAAAAATCACAATAAGTACTTTAATTTGCGTTATGCTTGAAAGTTATTTACTTTAATTTACAGCTCATCATTAAATAATTTGTTCAACTTTTTCTTTTGTGGTCTAGTTTATTAGCAGTTATGGTTTGTATGAAAGAAGCACATACTACATACATAACTAAGAATACCAACTTCCGTGCAGGTGGCAGGTGGCAGATTGTCATAAATTCCTGCTCGGATTTTCAATCAGTTCGAGAATGTTATGTCGCTATAGTTAAAAGCGTGCATTGAGAAAATCGGCTACGTATTTTTGATTGAATTTCCATTAGTAAATTTGTAAAAAGTGGACGTTATATCACCTTTGACTTATTCTCACCAAATAAAATGGCGAACAGTAAATTTTCTCTCATAAAAGAAGAGTTGGGGGACCCGAACGGAGTATTGCAATTTAGGTGATTATACCTACTTCCCGCGTAGGTATAATACAATGGAATCGAATCTGGTTATAAAGTAATACTTTATCAATTGAATAATTATATATTTTTGTCACAGTCCGTAAATACTTTTACGTATTGAAAATCTGCGCTTAATCGCTTCATGCGCTTGACGAAAAAATCAATCTGAAACCAATTTGCGGAACGAGGGTGAAAGAAAACTCTGTGACAAGGGCATCCCCGTGTTACCTGCGGATAAACCCGGCTTAGAGAAAACATATTGAAAGCGACAAAATACGTCCGTGGATATAAGGTTGACAAAATTGGAAACCTATTCTATACTTTTATTTTTCTTCTTATTTCTTTGAAGATTGTAATTTGTTATACCTTCTCTCATCTTGTTACGATAAAAAGTCATTTTAGTTTCCGGAAACTGAAAAGTGATCTAAAACAATAATTTTTCCAAAAATGTGTTAATGTCATCAACATGTTAGTACATTTTCAAAATAATTGTAGAACGTATAGAGAAGATGCTCGAATTATGCTACTTACTCGTATGCAAAATATTGTGAAGATACAACAAAATGTAAAGCTGTTTGTACGTCATTCGAATAAAAAATCCGCTCATTACATAATATATGTATATTTTAATATTTTGTCAATTTATATGCGGAATTTTATGGATTACACGAGTAGGTATATGGGTCATAAAAGATCTTTTTATTAGACCTTGAACATAACTATGAACATAATGAAAAAACAATGCATGTTATTTAATATTCTAGTACCAAACACAAAAAAAATATATTCGTTGTTTAGTATTTTTAGTACTCACTTTTTTAGTACTAATTAGTTGTTTAGTACTCATACTTTGTGCACCAATATGTAGCGAGTATTTTATATAATCTGAGTTTCTAAGCAAGCTATTTTTTACGTAACATCAGCTGATGTTATGGAATATACTATAAAAGCTCCGATAGATGGCTTAAGTTGTACATGATCTGTCAAAATTTGAGACCGGCTGTATACTAACATCTCTATCTA
>JARACY010006290.1:0-17826 GCA_029255725.1 Scrobipalpa atriplicella
GGGAAAGTGAAAATGAATTGGAAATTACTATAAAATCAGCAGAGATTTTAAAGAAACCTGATATAAAAATAATTACTGAATCTTTGAACTTTCTTGGTAAAATAATAAAAGTCAGTCATGTGGTTGATCCTTCTATACTAGGTGGCTTTGTAGTTAGGTATGGTTTTAACGTGATTGATGCTTCGCTTAAGAGTTATTTGGATAGATTGGTTGATTTGAGTAAAATGGAAATGTTGAAAATAAGGAATTGTATATGAAGAATAGCATAAATGCCTCTGAAGTAGTAAACATAATAAAAGAGAAGGTTGAGACATTTGATAATCCTATAAAACGAGAAAATATAGGTGAAGTAATTTCAGTAACGGATGGTATCACATTGGTCTATGGGCTGGAAAAAGCAAAGTTTGGTGAAAAGGTATCTTTTGCAAGCGGTGTAGAAGGAATAGTTCTTGATTTAGATCATGATACAGCTGGAATAGTTGTGCTTGGCAATGACCGTGATGTAAAAGAAGGGGACGTTGTAAAATGTAGTGGTGATGTTGTACAGGTGCCTGTAGGTCATGAATTATTAGGGAGAGTTGTAAATGCATTAGGCGATCCTATAGACGATGGCGGAGAAATTAGAGCCAAGAACAAAATGTATATAGAATCTAAAGCGCCAGGTATTATTGACCGTAAATCTGTGCATGAACCTCTGCAGACAGGAATTAAAATTATAGATTTGTTGATTCCTATAGGTAGAGGGCAACGTGAATTAATTATTGGCGATAGACAAATTGGTAAAACCACTATTGCGATTGATACTATTATCAATCAGAAGAAGATTAACGATGAGGTAAGCGAAAATCAAAAAATTTACTGTGTTTATGTTGCTATTGGACAAAAAATTTCGACAGTAGCAAAAGTGGTGAATAAGCTAAAAGAAAGTGGAGCATTAGAGTATACAACCGTAGTTGTGGCTAGCGCATCTGACTGCGCGCCTATGCAATTTTTAGCACCTTATACCGGTTGCACTATTGGAGAATTTTTCCGTGATAATGGAATGCATTGCTTGGTGGTATATGATGATTTATCTAAGCATGCTGTGGCATATAGGCAGATGTCCTTATTGCTCAGACGTCCTCCTGGTCGTGAAGCTTATCCTGGAGATATATTCTATGTACACTCTCGCTTGCTTGAAAGAGCTGCCAAAATGTCTGATGAAAAAGGACAGGGATCTTTGACTGCTTTGCCGATTATTGAGACTCAGGCTGGTGATGTATCTGCATATGTTCCAACTAATGTGATTTCAATTACCGATGGACAAATTTTTCTTGAGTCTGAATTGTTTCACAAAGGATTTCGCCCTGCAGTGAATATAGGTTTATCGGTTTCTCGGGTTGGCTCTGCTGCACAATTGAAATCTGTGAAAAAAGTTGCTGGTTCTATAAAGCTGAGTTTGGCCCAATATAGAGAACTGGAAGACTTTGCTAAATTTGGTTCTGATCTTGATGCTACTGTTCAATTGTCCTTAAACAAAGGTAAATACCTTATTGAATTATTAAAGCAAAAACAGTATTCACCTATGCAAATAGAAGAGCAAGTATTGCTTATGTATATCTTTTCTAATCTGTATGGTCAATTAAATAAGGTACAGGTGAGCAACATCAATAGGTTCGAGTGTGATCTTATCAATTATTTTCAAACTGTTCACCCTGGAGTTTTAAAAAAGTTGTCAGGTGACATGAATGATGATATAAAAGATGATATTCTTGGTATTGTGAGTGATTTTGTCACTCAATTTAATTGCGTTTAGGCGGTGATTATGACTTCATCCATTGTTAACAAGTTTCCTATTACAAGGGAAGGTTTTGAGAGTATGCAAGTCGAACTTGAGAAATTAAAGGAAGAAAAACCTTCTATCATACAGGCTATTTCTGATGCTCGTGATCAAGGCGATTTATCTGAAAATGCAGAATATCATGCAGCACGGGAAAGATTAAGTTTTATTGAAGGCCGCATAATTGAGGTAGAGAGTAAACTTTCACATGCAGAAGTGATAGAAGTAAAAAATTTGTCTGGTGATACAGTAATGTTTGGTGCAACTGTTACGGTAAGCATGCTCGGTGATGATAACAGTGAAATAGAATATGTTTATAAGATTGTAGGTGGGTATGAAGCTGATGCTTCAAAGCAGTTGATCTCTACGGATTCACCACTCGGTAGTGCTTTAATTGGCAAAAAAGTTGGTGAGTATGTGGAAGTGATAGTGCCAAATGGAGAGAAATTGTATAAAATAGTTAAGATTGAGTTTAAGTAAATCATGGTACAAGTAACTTATCCTTCAATTAGTCTACCCGGTATTTCTTCTGTGGAAGATGTATTGAGGGATGCTAGTTCTGGTAAATTATTCATTTTAGTTGACGATGAAAACAGAGAGAATGAAGGTGATCTGATTGTATTAGCTGAGAAATTAGAGCCAGAACATGTGGCTTTTATGGTTAGATACGGTACAGGGATTGTTTGTTTAGCAATGACTAAAGTTCACATGAAAAGGTTAGGCCTTAGTTTCATGGAAAAAAAAAATATTGGTGAAAATCATACTGCTTTTACTACATCAATTGATGCGCGTTATGGTATTACTACGGGTGTTTCAGCTGAGGATAGAACAAAAACTATACATGTTGCTATTGATAAAAATAGAACTCAGGATGACATTATAACTCCCGGTCATATTTTTCCTGTGATTGCACATGAGGGTGGAGTAGAGCAACGTGCTGGTCATACTGAAGCAAGTGTTGAGATAGCTAAGTTAGTGGGATGTAATCATTCTGCAGTTATTTGTGAATTAGTGAATAATGATGGCTCTATGATGCGCTTACCCCAGTTGCTTGAATTTGCTGAACAACATAATATTAAGTTAACTACCATTGATAAACTATCAGTTACGTTCAAAATTTAAACTAGCGTTTATAGATTCGTATAGTTTAAGTGTTAAAATATAAAATTCCTCAAAGTTATACAAACAAGGAATTTCCATGTCTAAGCTTTTTGTTTTACTATTTTTTTTCGTATACTGTAATAGCGCTTACTCTGTTAGTATTATTAGAGATAGTGAAGTGGAAGCGGTAGTTAAGGATCTAGCGCAACCTTTATTTTCTGCTGCGGGTATTGATAATGATAAAATAAAAGTTTTTATAGTTGATGATAGATCGATTAATGCTTTTGTAATTAACAATAATAGCATTTTCATTCATTTAGGGCTTTTACAATATTCGACTGAACCTTATGTCTTACTTGGTATATTAGCACATGAAATTGCTCATATATCTGCTGGTCATGTATTACAAATGAGTAGTGCTGTAGGTTATTTTCAATCAATAGCAATGGTTAGTTATATGGTAGGATTAGTTTCTAGTATTGTCATTAACCCTCAGGTTGCGAGTGCAATCTTGCTTAGTGGTGTAACGCTTAGTTCAAGGTTGTTTTTTAACTATTCTCAAGAGCAAGAGAGTGTAGCAGATAGCTATGCTTTAAGATACCTAGATGAATCTGGCTATGATAATTTGGGTATGAAAGAGATTTTTGACTATTTTAAGAGTATTGAGCATGAAAACACTGAAGAGTATTTCCGCACTCACCCACTTAGTGATAAGCGTATATTTGCTGTACAGAATTATAAGGTTAAAAACAATATAAAACCAATCCTTGCAGATAAATTGCTGAAGTTTGAGCGTATGGTTGCAAAGCTAGACTCTTTCTTTGCTCCTATTCATGTGTTATCTAATAAATATGAAGGTAGTTCTAAGTATGTAAATGCTGTAATTCACTATAGGCAAGGAAAGATAGAAGAGGCTATTACTAAAGTTAATTCATTGATTCAAGAGTCACGCAATGATCCTTATTTATATGAATTAAAAGCGGAGATGTTATACAAAGCTGGAAATTTAAGTGAAGCAATAAAAATGTATGAAGAATCACTTAGATATTTATCTGAGAAGAATAACTATTTAGTGAAACTTGCGTTATCTCATACTTTATTATTACACGGTGAAATAGAGAAGGCAATTTTTTACCTAGAGCAGATTGCAAGCGTAGAAGCAAATAACGCCTTTGTCTGGAAGTATTTAAGTATTGCATATAAACGTAGCGCTGATATGGCAATGTATTATTTTGCTTTGACGAAAAAGGCTTGTATTGAAGGTAATTTAGAGAAATTTATGAAGTACGCTGAGTTAGCTATTAAAACTTTACCGAGAGATAGCTCTTGCTTGCTGCAAATTGAAGATATGAAGGAACAATACACACAAAAAAATCCTGATTTTTAAGTTATCTTTCCCCACACTTGCTCAACATACTATCTTGTTTAATGCTATCGGGTATAATTTTCATTATAATCGTTTTGGCGCCAAAAAATACACCACAAAACATACCTAAGGCAAAGAGAGCTGGCCATGGCATTCTACCAAATATTGCAAGCAAAGCTGCACCTATTATGACTACAGTCATAAGTGGCCCACCTATTCCCCAAATATAACCAATAATATTGCATATTACTTGGGCAGTTGTATCTTCTATGTCGCTAGCAGCACTTGCGTAATCTGAAAAAGAGAGAAACAGCACTATACATAAAGCATTAAAAATTTTTTTTATTATATAGCTCATTCTTTTGCCTCCAAGTAATAAACTAGTGTGAATCTAAATTTATATGTATATTTATTTTAGGGTAAAACTCATAGTTTGTCCATAAATAAGTGTTGCTACATAAATAGCCCACCATTGATGTTAAGCACATGCCCCGTTATATATCTTGCTTCGTCGCTTGCTAAAAACAATACTCCTGCTGCTATTTCTTTCCCTGTTCCCATTCTTTTCATTGGAATGTTATCTAATATTTTTTCTTTTTGTTTTTCATTTAAAACTTCAGTCATTTTAGTATCTATAAATCCAGGAGCAATGCAATTTACTGTTACACCGCGACTTGCAACTTCTTTTGCTATAGATTTACTCATGGCTATTATCCCAGCTTTAGAAGCTGCATAATTTGCTTGCCCGGCATTGCCTGTTAAACCTACTATTGAGGAAACATTTATAATTCTTCCCCAGCTATTTTTAATTAATTTCCTGCATGCTTCTCTATTTAGTGTAAATGTAGAGCTCAAATTAATATCAATCACCTTTTGCCATGATTCATCTGTCATTCTCAGTAATAAACTGTCTTGTGTAATGCCTGCATTGCATATGAGCCCATCAAAGCCTTTCATCAACTCACTTGCTTTATTTATTAGTTGATTTACCTCTTCAGGATTTGATAAGTCACAAGGGAGTACATGAATGTTTTTTTCATATTTTTTAGCAACTTCTTCTAGTACTTCTTTTTTTGTGCCAGAGATACATAAAGTTGCTCCGGCTTTATGCATAACCTCTACAATTGCCTGCCCTATTCCGCCTGATGCACCAGTAATCAGAAATTTCCTGTCTTCTAATCCGAACATGATAATTTTTATATTATCCCAGCTCTTAACAGAATATTAAAAGACTTGCAATAGATTTTTTTCATAACTTTCATTTAATAGAAGATTCTTGACAAATCTTGTGTTTATTGGCGAAATTATGGCGGCTGCATGCCTTTTTTTATTTTTTTCTATTCAGCCTAAACACGCTTCGTTTAAGCGTTAGCACATTATCAATTACAGTAATAAAATCAGTACCATGTGGATTCTTTTGCCTTTTTTTGATTGGTAAATTTCTTAACACTTATAGCTAAAGTAATTTAAGAGAGCCAGCGCGTGACTAGTTCTTATTACTTGATCAGTCTTCTGGATCCCAGTGTCTGGGCACTGGGATGACAGGAGTGTGAGATAAGGCTACATTCATACTCCAACAAGGAATGACATCATAGAGGTCATTGAGATGACAGGAAAGAATACTTGAATGACAATAGGGACACTAGAATGAAAGGAAAAGAGGCTATTTAATTGTGCTGAATTTTACAAAATTTATTACTCCTGCCTGACAAATTTATTAGAATAGTATGTATAGTATGTTTATTAGTGAAAATCCGAAAAAAATGCAAGAAAAGTTAATATATTACTTTAGCCAAAGCAACTGTGAAGGTAATGCAGCAATGAGAAATCTACTAGGAGGGAAGGGAGCAAATCTGGCAGAGATGTGTAACATTGGCATTCCTGTTCCACCTGGTTTTACAATTTCCACTGCTGTTTGTCAGGCCTATTGTCAAGATAATGAATTGTCTTGTGATCTACGTAACGAGATAAAAAACTACATGGCGATGCTCGAAAGTGACATCGGTTGTAAATTCGGGGATTCAAATAATCCTTTATTAGTTTCCATACGCTCTGGTAGTGTGAATTCAATGCCGGGCATGCTTGATACTATTTTAAAAATGTTGGTCTAAATGATGAAACCGTTGTTGGGCTTGCAAAAAAAAGTGGCGAACGTTTTGCCTATGATAGCTACTGTCGTTTCATCATGATGTACTCGAGTGTTGTACTACAGCTTGACCATCACTTATTTCAAGACATTGTTGATAGTGAACAGCAAAAGAGTGGAGCAAAAAGCTTAGCTGATCTTGATGTTAATGTTTTAAAGAAAATTATTAATGATTTTAAAGAGATAGTATGTGAGAAAATAGGAAAAAATTTCCCGCAGAACGTTGAAGAGCAATTGTTAAACTCAGTTAATGCAGTATTTGCCTCTTGGAAAAATGATAGGGCTGTTTCCTATAGAAGAATACATAATATTCCTGAAAACCTTGGAACAGCGGTCAACGTGCAAGCAATGGTTTTTGGTAATTTAAATGATAATTCTGCAACCGGCGTGATATTTACACGTAATCCTTCAACTGGAGAAAAAAAGCTTTTTGGTGAGTTTTTAGTTAATGCTCAGGGTGAGGATGTGGTTTCTGGTGTTTATACTCCTATGCCAATTGACGGGGAGCAAGAAAGTACCATGGAGAAGTTGCTACCAAGTGTCTACCGAGAATTATGCGCGGTATGTGAAAAACTTGAAAGTCATAATAAGGACATGCAGGATATCGAATTTACTGTACAGGACGGTAAGTTATGGATTTTGCAGACTAGGTCTGGCAAGCGCACAGCCGAAGCTGCTATTCGCATAATAGTTGATATGGTAAACGAAGGAGTGATTACAAAAGAGGAAGGAATATTGAGAATTGATCCAAAAACTTTTGACAATTTATTGCATCCAGTTCTTGATGTTAAAATCGATCAAGAAGTAATAGGCAAAGGACTGCCAGCTTCTCCAGGTGTTGCTTCTGGATATGTAGTATTCAGTGCAAGTGATGCTGAAAAAGCTGCAGAGCAGGGTAAAAAAGTAATTTTGGTAAGATCAGAGACGAGCCCTGAAGATATTAATGGAATGAATGCTGCAAGTGGAATAGTAACAGCGCGAGGAGGTATGACCTCGCATGCCGCTGTTGTAACTCGTGGAATGGGTAAACCATGCATTTGTAGTCTAAATGGACTTTATATTGATAAAGATGAAAAATTTCTTTCTACGGGGGATATAAAAGTAAATAAAGGTGAATCAATCACCATCAATGGAGGAACAGGAGAGGTTATGCTTGGTATTCTTCCTACAATTTTGCCTGAATTATCTCAAGAATTCAAAACGATAATTAACTGGGTAGATGAAATCAAAACAGTGAAGGTGAGAGCGAATGCTGATACTCCAAAAGATGCAAAAATTGCAAAAGAATTCGGTTCAGAAGGTATAGGATTATGTCGCACAGAACATATGTTTTTTGCTAGTGATAGAATCGAATTCATTCAAAAGTTGATAATAGCTGATGATGAAAATGAAAGGACAAATGCATTAAATAAACTCGAAGAAATGCAAAAGTCTGATTTCAAAGAAATATTTTCTATTATGGAGGGCAGGGAGGTTACTATACGTTTACTTGATCCACCTCTACATGAGTTTTTGCCCCACAATCAATCTATTATAGAGAAAATTGCCAAATCACTGAATAAGTCAGTTGAATCAGTAAAAAATAAAATAGCACAGTTATCAGAAAAAAATCCAATGCTTGGCCATCGAGGTTGTAGACTTGCTATTTCTCATCCTGAAATATATAAAATGCAGATTAGGGCAATACTCAGTGCTGCAAGTGAATTAAGGAAAGAAAAGAAGATAGAAGTGAAACCTGAAATCATGATTCCTTTTATCATGAGTGAGAAAGAGTTTATTCTGATATGCGAGTTAATAAAGAAAGAAGCCGAAAATTTCGATGTGAACTATTCAATTGGAACGATGATAGAACTGCCAAGAGCAGCACTTATTGCTGACAAACTCGCAAAACACGCAGAATTTTTTAGTTTTGGCACTAATGATTTAACACAAACAACTATGGGACTTTCACGAGATGATTCAGTTAATTTTCTCGATTCTTATAAGGAAAGCAACATATTCAAAAACGATCCCTTTGAGGTGCTAGATGTCGAAGGGGTAGGGGAATTAATCAGAATAGCTATCGAAAGGGGCAAAAAAACCAGAAAAGAAATTAAACTTGGTATATGTGGAGAGCATGGAGCGAATCCACAGTCCATAGAGTTTTTCATCAAATCAGGGGTTGATTATGTGTCATGCTCGCCTTATAGAGTACTGGTTGCAAAATTAGTGGCAGCACAGCTTAGCATAAGTTTGTTGGGTAAATAGCGATAACTAACTGTGCGAACATAGATTCCGCTAACAAGTAGCGGAATGATGATTTTTCAAATTGTCGATAAATCTAAGTCAGTTTAGCTATTTTGCTGCTGCTTTTTCTTTTCTTAATATCTTAAGAAAGATTGACTTTTTGTCTAAAATAATATAGGATAAAATAATAGTGAGTGAGGTAAAAATGTCAATATCAAAAGAACGTAAGGAATATTTACTAGAAAAGTTTAAATATGCTGCCAAAGAATTTGGCAAGTCTGGTACAAAGTCCAATCATCTAGCAGTACCAAAGGAACAGCAACTCTCTATTGATTTAGATAATAGAAAAGTTTTTGGTATCATAAATAAGATTCTGTATTGGATAGAGAATAATTTTACTTATTTTTTTCCACGATATAATTTGTTTCCAGAAGTTGGAGTTGAAGGAAGAAAAATTCCTGGAACTAATACAAGGGTTAAGTATTTTAACTCTGATGAACAATTTGATCAAAGAAAATTTATTGGCGAGCAAGATGGGGAACTTAAGTTATACAACTTAGAGGGCAAATTATATGATACAACTGATAAAATTAGTAAGGGTAAAAAAGGTTGTGTGTCTTTCATATTGAAGTCAATCTCATCTTTCCCTTTTTTCTCCATCCTTTTCAAGAATTCCTCTACTGGCTCTCGTTTGGCTAGATTGAATTTTGCGGTAAGCCGATTTTATGTTCTGAGTTTAATGAAAGTGGTAAATGGTAAAATAACTTATATAGACAATAATAGCGGGCATTATAAACCAGAATCAGCAAACTTATACAATGCAGTGAAAAAGTTAGAAGGTCTATTTTCGAAAGATGCGAAAGTTGTTTGCTTACCATATTGGATTAGCTTGAAAAAACAAATTCCGCTTACACGCAAAATTAATCTAGCCAAACGAGAGCCAGTAGAGGAATTCTTGAAAAGGATGGAGAAAAAAGGGAAAGATGGATTGACTCAATATGAAAGACATTTTGAAAAGATAAAGAAATTTAATGAGCAATATGAACAAAAATTGCTTCTTGCAAACTATAAGTCACCTACAAATGAACTGTCCTACAAACCAACTATACATAAAAAACACAGATTGAAATACTCTGAATATATTAACTTACACCTTAATTTTTTGAAAGAGTTTGATGAAAGTCCTGAAGTGCAAAAAATAGCAATAGAACATTCAATAAGAAGGGTTATTGGAGCAAATTATGGCCATAAGCCTACAGTTGCGCTTGCTAAGGCACAGGTAATAGATAAAGATGGAAAGCTGCAAGAAACGGACGAAATAGTAGGTATAAATGTTGCTTTTCACCATGAGAATGATCGTGATGGCTTTGCTAAACTTCTAGATTTTAAAAAGTATAGCTATATTTGCGAACCTCATTTGCAAGATAAAAAAAATAGAGCAGATATGGAAAAATTAATGCCCAATAAACATACAGTTTTTATGAGTACAGACCAGGCTAATAAATTTATAAAGGGCACTTTACAAATTAAAATTGATAGTGTTGAGCAATTGGGTGTTGGTTTAGTGATGGGCTAAAGCTCTGTTTAAATATATATTTAGTTTTGTTACAATATTCTTATTTTCATCATATAATATGATGGAAATTTTATGCACAACTTTTTTATTTGATTAAAAATTGCATTTTTGCAATAAAAACTTATTTATTGTAAGAAAACTTGCTCATATAAAACTATTTATAGAGTGACAATAGCTGTGTTATACTTACACTTCTGATTCGAAAACTTATGCAGTTATTTCTAACAAGATTGGTCAATAAATTTTACTGTTTAAGGATGAGAAACAAAGTAATCATCGTTTCTGGTATTGCTCTTATTCTACTGTTTTTTATCAACAGTACATTTTTAAAAAAAGATCAGGCGGTTCATAGTGATAATCCAATTAGTAGTTTTTCAGTAAAAACTCAGGATTATACTCCACAAAATCGCACTGTATATTTAAATTTTTCTGGTACGGTAAATCCCTTGCATAGGGTCAGCCTTGTCTCAAGAACAAGTGGTCAAGTTATTGCTATTTATTTGTCTGATGGTGAAAAAGTAAAAAGAGGCGATGTAATTTTAAAGATAGAAGATTATGACAAAGTTGCACAGGTTGAGAAAGCCAAAGCTTTATTAAATCAGCGTGAAATTGAGTATGATTCCTCTCGAAAATTGAATAAAAAAGGCTATGGAGCACAGATAAGAGTGGAATCAGCTTTTACTGCATTGCAGAGTGCAAAAGCTGACCTAAAAAGGCTAGAATTGGATTTAGAAAACACTGCGATTAAATCTCCTATTGATGGTTATATAGATAAGATCAACGTAAATGAAGGGGATTTTGTTAATCTTGGACATAAGATAACTGACATAGTTAATTTTGATCAGGTTCTTGTAGTGTTGTATGTTTCAGAAAATGAAGTAAATAAAATAAAACTGGGTAGTGCAGCGCAAATTAATTTGCTAGACGGAAGGGAATTAGTAGGTGAAGTGAGTTTTATTAGTAAAATTGCTGAGCCTAAAACTGGATCTTATAGAGTGGAGGTCAAGGTAACTGATAATGAAATTATATCCTTGCAAGGACTGACTGCTAGTGTAAGCCTACCTTCAGGTGAAAAATTTGCATATAAAATTCCTTCTTCAGCCTTGAGCTTAAGTGACGATGGTGTTCTTGGAATAAAGATTGTTGATGACAATAATTATGTAGTATTTACACCAATAGAAATTGTTGATCATGAAAACGATGGTGTTTGGGTGGTGGTAAATAACGAAGATAAGCCTATAAAGTTAATAACATTGGGCCATCTATTTGTTAAGCCTGGTGATAAGGTTTAAGACATAACTTCAGTATCAGTTATAGCCCTTCCCATAATAGTCCAAAAAGGTCATAAGAAAGAAGAATCGACAGCATGACGAAAAGATTTGAATAAAGGAATGTTTTTCCTGGTTCTGTTTTTTATAGCAAACCAATAATGTTCAGTTTTGTTAAAATCTGGAGAATATGGAGGAAGATATAAAATTTCTGCACCAACTCCTTTAGCAAATCTTATTAGACTTATGAAAAGTAGCATTATCAAGGATAACAGTTTGTCCAGGTTCCAAAATCGGTGTCAGAAACTGCTCAAACCATTTATTAAAGATATCCATATTGCAGTGGCCTTCAAAGGTTAACGGAGCAATTATTTTTCTTCCACTTAAGGCTGCAACCATGCTAATTCGTTGAGTTTTCTTCCCAGATTTTAGGGCATAAAACCGCTGTCCTTTCTGGCAATACCCATAGGTTCAGTGTCCAGACTCATCTATATACACTAATTCTTTAGGTTCTTTTGTTGCTATAACCTTTGAAAATTGAGCTCGCTTTTCTTCATTTCTTTCTTTATATCCGTAGGTCTTTTTTTTCTTGTGAATCCTATATTTTTAAGTGCTCGATGAATTGTTTGTCTACTAATATTGCCCCAGCATCTCTGACTGAGTTTTGCCACCTTGCTCATTTGCAAATTCGGCAAATGCATTCCAGTCGGTAATTTTATGCCACGCTTCCAGGCTTTTTTGACTGAAAATCTCCCGTTTTCTCACGTCTTTTCTTCCACTCATATAAAGTTGTTTTTCCGATCTTAAATCTCTTGGCAACAGTTTCTCCACTCTCTCCTTCATCCAATACTTCCATTACCTTTTTTCTTAAGTCATAACTATATGCTACTGGCATCCTTACCTTCCACTACTATCAATCCATATCTTACTCTTTTTGGACTATTATGAGAAGGGCTATACTTAAAACCTTTGCTTCAAGTTCGGTTGTTTGCCTTTTTCTGACTACTTGTGGCTCGAAACTTCCTTCTCTATCTCTTGGTGTCAATAGTTCAAATACTTGTCCGTAAAGTCTTTGAATTTCTTCGGTTGTTTTCTTCGCTTTCAGCCGACAAATGGTTTTCTATCTCGCCTTCCCTCTAGCAGTTTTTTTATAAATGGTGTTAATGCTCCATCTCTTCCTGTCAATGGTCTTCCTTCTCGTATAGATGATAAGATATTTGTTTCTAATTCTTTATAGTCTACCAAACCGGTAGTTGTGTTTGCTTGACTCATTGTCAAACCTCCATTTTTTTATCAATTTATTACTTTACTTCTCGGTTTGACACAGTTTATTTAACACTCCCCTTTTTGTTTAGTAATGGTTAATGCTTCCTTCTATAATGCAAAATCCATACTCACCCAACCCAATCAATTACTTGCAATCTGGATTCCAGTTTTAAGCTACTCGTATGACAGAGAAAGGGCTACTTGCATGAAATGAAAAGGAGCACCGAGCAGATCACTTCTTCACAAAGATCTTATCAGCAACACGCATATCAATTATGCTCCAATTGCTAAAAGTAAAGTCGGTTGTATTTTGCAAGTGGCTTAAATAATCCCATGCGCTATAAGGATTATCTTCAGGCAATTTTACTGTGGCACTGTTATCGAGTATGATATTCCATCTTCTATTGCCTACATAAACACAAGAAGAAATATGATCACTTAATTGAGTTTTCCTCTCTAGTATATCTTTAATGAATTTTAGGCTTGATAACGAATTTTGTCCTTTGATTATAACGAGGTTATCTATCTGGTAATCATCTACGATTACTTTACCTTCAGAGTCAATTACTGAAGTTCTGTTATCATCTTTCCAAAGAGCAAAAGGTTTGTGTTCATTTACATCAATGCGTAAGGTGTTGGGTAAAATCCTATAAATTCTTACATGTTTTATCCATTCGCTTACAGATTGTATATTATCTGTTAGTTTTGAGAGTGATACATACATGATAGGTTGTGTTCTATCTACTAAACTTAGAATGTCCTGTTCATTTGTAAATTTGTTTCCAGTAACGGTTACTTTGTCGATTGAAAATCCATTGCTAATTAATAAGCTCGATAAGCGATCGTTACACCAAGTAAAGTAGTAATTGAATCGATTTGTTATTTTATCAAGTGAACTATAAAGTACTAGTGTAAGAAAAAGTGCAGTTATAATCATGAAAGCACACTTGCGCAAAAAACTCCTTTGGCTTCTAGTAACATTGTTCAACATCGGCTTGATCTCTAATATTCTTGTGGTGTAAACTGTCTTTGACAATAATTTTAATTAATTCATTAAAATCAATTCCTTTTGTCAATTTTGCAATTTCTGGTACTAACGATAATTCAGTAAAGCCAGGATGTGTATTAATCTCAAGCATTTTTAAAGTGTTATTTTGGGGATTATAACGGAAGTCTGAGCGGGAAACAGTTTTGCATCCTAAAAATTGATGAACTTTTAGTGCGTGTTCCAAGGTCATTCTATATATGTTGTCAGGAATTTTAGCAGGAAATATATGTTCTGCAAATCCATCTGTATACTTTGCTTCATAATCATAGAATTTATTTTTTGGTCGTATTTCCATAGTGCCAATTGCTTCATTCAGCAACACAGCAGTATGTAACTCTATACCCGGTATGTATTCTTCTATGATCATCTTTTCCATTATAGTAGAACTGTTATTTTTCAGCTCTAAGTAATCCTCATGTGAGAAAATCATGTGTACTCCAATGCTTGAGCCTTCGTTAATCGGTTTTAAGACGTACGGATAATCAACTTTAATATTATTTTTTAGCACATCTTCTCGACTAATTACATAACCTCTTGGAGTGTCGATATTAAGAGAATGGAATATATGCTTTGACATCACTTTATTCATAGCAACAGCCGAAGCCATAACTTCTGAGTGTGTATATTTTATACCTAAAATCTCCAGTAAACCTTGAATACAGCCATCTTCACCATAAGGTCCATGTAGAGCAATAAAAGCAAGAGCGGGATTAGTTTTTTTAAGCTTTTGAGCAATGTTGCTATCAACATCTATTTCTATTGCATTATATGAAAGGCTATCAAGCGCCTTCTTTACTGCTTTTCCGCTCATAAGCGATATTTCTCTTTCGCAAGAAAATCCACCACTTAAAATTGCTATAGTTGGAACCATAAGCACCCTAATATTTTGCTATATATCATATATAAAAGATACTTTTATCTTCAATAGAAAAAACGCTTTGAAAAATTCCACAGCTGTACAGATATTGCAATTTGCAGGTGGCAAGTAGTTTTATGTAAACTGGTTCCTTTGTGATCAGACACCAGATTGCAAGTAATACATTGGGTTTTGCATTATAGAATAGGGTTATTGCAAAACATATTTCCTTCAAACGTAAATGGTGTCCCTATATCCTATTGTAACGATAGTTACTTCATGTTTTTGGTGTCTGTATAATACACATCGCCAACTCTTAGTCTTCTAAACCCTTTAAAGCTATGGTGCAAGATTCACTGAATCAACTGTAAGACGTTCCTATATTCCTTTATTTACTCTTGATTCTATATTTAATATAATATTAATACTTTTATATTAAAATAAATATAATTTTAATTAAGGAGAATATTATGGTAACAGATAATAATGAATGTACATTAAGTAAAGATTGTATTAAATCAATCACTAAACAGTTATGGTCATCGCATTATAAATTAAATAAGACAATTACAGAAGGTTTCACGAAGCTGAGCAATGAACTTAAATCGGTGAATAAACTAAACGATATTGATAATAATATATCAGCAGATAATACATTTTCTTATGAAGTGAACGCTTATGATTCAATGTCTATTTAACCAAAAAGATGTGAGGCTTCTTTTGTACTCTCTATTTATTCTGAACTTTTCAATAAAGTAATAAACGTATCTGAAAAGTAATTATGCTAATATAAATATTACAATTTTATTAACACATAAATGCTACCGTGGAGTTAGTTTTTTAATTTAGGAGTATATTATGGTTATGTCTACACAAAACTCGAATTCATTAACGTTTCAGGCACGCAACCTATCTCATATTTGCAATAAAAACTGTGAAGAGGCGTTCAATGAAACAGACAAACCTCTGTGCAAGGCTAGATGTGATGCTTTCTTTTCAGTGCCTGAACCTCGTTCACAAATTAGTGAGAAATTAATAGACATTGCAAACAATCTCCGTTTTGAGAGTGCACAATTATCGTCTATGGCAGATGAAATAGATGCTTACAATTCAATGTCTATTTAATCAAAAAAGTGTGAGTCCACTTTCGTACTCTATTACCCTAAATTTTCGTCAAAATAAGCTGTTTTATCCTTTTTTTCTTTATACTCTTCTGCTGTATCTAGGGGTTGCTTTTTAGCTGTGACATTTGGCCACTTTTGCGAATATTCTACATTTATGTTGTAAAATGATTTAAAGATTTTTTGTTCATTGTTCAGTAAGCCTTCATCTAGCTCTAGAATATCTTTTATGGAATCATCAGTTACAATTGCATCTACTGGACATTCAGGTATACACACTCCACAATCAATACACTCATCTGGGTTAATCACGAGCATATTTTTACCTTCATAAAAGCAGTCAACGGGACATACTTCTACACAGTCCGTATATTTACATTTTATGCATTTATCTGTAACAAAATGCGTCATAAAATACTGTATATTTGCATTATCTTGGGTACACTAAACTGATAAGAAATTCAAGCCTTTTATGAAGATAAATAAATTAAATAACGAAGAATTAGAAATATGGCTAAGCTTGGCTAGAACTGTGGGACCAGTAAAGTTTTTTAGTATACTAAGAGCATGTGGCTCACTAGATGAAGTGCTTAAGTATCTTAATGAATTGGCTAACAAGGATTATGGAATTAAAAATGTACAAGAAGAAATTAAGAATGCAGAAAAAATTGGAGCCAAAATAATACCAGCATGTGATCCAGATTACCCTGACATTTTAAGGAATATACCGAGTTGTCCTCCTGTAATAACTACACTTGGTGATATATCATTGTTAAGCCGTGAGATAATTGCAATAATCGGTGGACGTAATTCTTCAATCAATGGAAGAAATTTTGCCAATAAGTTGGCACTTGATTTAAGCGAAGTTGGTTTCATCGTAATTTCTGGACTTGCAAGAGGGATCGATACTGCAGCAAACAGTGTAATATACAAAAATCACCCAACCATTGCTGTCACAGCAAGCGGAATTGACGTAGTATACCCAAGAGAAAATTTTGATCTATACAAAAGAATCACTGAAAATGGCGGGTTAGTAATTACCGAGCTTCCATTTTCTACTAAACCAAAGCCTCAGTATTTTCCCCAAAGAAACCGAATTATATCTGGCCTTTCACTCGGTGTTGTGGTAATTGAAGCATCAAAAAAGTCTGGTTCTCTCATCACAGCAGATTTTGCTTTGAATCAAGGAAGAGAGGTGTTTGCAGTTTCTGGTTTCCCTTTAGATTCACGCTGTAGTGGTAGTAATTATTTAATTAAGAACGGCGCTAAACTTGTTGAATCCGCTGATGATATAGTAGAGAGCGTGAGATTTAGTTTACCTCTTCAGCAAAAAAATCTATTTGATACCGTTGCTGACCAAAAATAAGAAAAATTACAACAGGCAAAATCTGTTATAGTTGATCATATTAACTCTGTACCTGTTGATATAGATGAACTTATATTAGCAAGCGGACTTTCTACCAACATAGCTCTAATGGCTCTTTTGGAACTAGAGACGGAAAATAAAATAGAGCGTTTGCCGGGGAATAAAATATCATTAATTTTCTAGATTGCTTTAGTTATAAATCCACAACCGTACAAACATTATGATTTGAGTCCACCAAGAAAGATGTCATTCCAGCGTGTGACGCTGGCTTTCCGTAATCTCACTAAAAACGTTGTATTTTTACATAACTTTTATACTTACTAACTTAATATATAATCAGAATTCCTAGATTCCAGACTCATGCATCAATAGACCTGCTGCAAAAGGTAATGATAAAATGATGGAAGAGGAATAAGCAGATAGAGTAAGGTAAAAAAATGAGCTTTAGTTACTACAATATAAAGAAACACCCAAGAAATTTTCGTAATATAACAGGCTTAACTGTAGAAGAATTTGAAAAGGTGATAGAAAAAGTGGGGAACGTTCAAATTGCAGATCCTGCGACTAGAAAGGACTGTTGGCATCTTCTTCTTTCTCATTACTTATTAAGACCATTCTAACCAATTTTGCCATATAGAGCTAAACCTTTCTTGGGTTAGCTATAGAT
>JARACY010006291.1:0-17820 GCA_029255725.1 Scrobipalpa atriplicella
ACCCGACAGAAACACAAAAAAAATAAGTTAAAACAAATGATTTTTAAAAAGTAACCAAAGAGTTTAGAAAAGTTATAGATACGTTTACATATTCCCCGAGTCTGTTTGTCACCTCTAAACTTATACACACATTTTTTTTGGGGAATTTGTATGTATCTGGAAATTTGCTATGTGACTGGGAGCGATAGAAAAAGATAGAATGTGCCAGCTGCATCTCCTCCAGGGCATGCTGTAAAAATCAGCTATGGGATTCGAGGGATATTCAGTTTTGTAATTTAGGCGATGGCCTGTAACTACAGCAATAAATCTACAGATCTAGAATAACCCTCAAAATTTGTCAGACGTGGCGGAACGACCTTTGTTTAGGTCGTTTACGCTCTGCCTACCCCATTAGGAATAAAGGCGTGATTATATGTATGTATGGGAATCAAATTTAAAAGGTAAAAAAAGAAGCAGAATCCTTCAAAGTATAATAAAAGTTCCTCCTCTCCTGACATACCTATTATTCAGTCTCGTATATTTTGTACCTAATAATAATAACTTGAATTAAGCCATTATTATACTTTAATTATTAAGTAGTTGAATGCACACCATTCATAATCATAATTCAAACGCATGGGCGGGCGTAGCGTAGCGCGTAGCTACGTAGACGCTGTCGCCCCGTCTCGTCACTAGAGTATCGTCACGCCAGCCGCTGGAAGAATCTGTTCCCGCACTTGTTTTCGCGCGACCGTTAGTATTTGTTTAGACACCGGCGTCGCATGTACTTGGCTTAGCTTCATGAAAAAATAAGCCGCCAAAATTTTTACACCTGAAAAAAAAACCGCAGTAAATGTCTTTGATAAAATGTCTGCTGGTACTAGCGGGAGCAACAGCTGTTGTGTCATGGTATCCAATATATGATGAAGTACCAGGAGATCAGGGCTACCATGGAGTGCACGATGGAGTGGAGCATGCGAAGAGCTTCAGCGACGAGTGGACCGTCCACGTCGAAGGTGGGGAGGAGATAGCCCAGCTCGTCGCGCTTGAGTTTGGATATGCCTATGGAGGACCAGTGAGTATTATTTCTTGACCTATCCATATCCTTTGTATGCATCAAATTATGTCAGACTTACAAGAAATTTCGTAAATAATTATTTGACTTTGTCTGAGAGTAATTCAAAAAGGTTTTCTTGTTTATTTCAACACGAATATGAGATAACGTGTCTATTTGTTTTCGTCATCATAACTCTGTAGGGAATTTCATAGTAAAATAAAGACGGACAATTTATCTAGTCTTTTAAATTATAGCACACTCCCGCCTGTTCTAATAATGGAGTCCCTTTGATAAAATGATCATCCTCGTAAATAAAATAAAAACAGTTTAACTTTTAATCATGCTTTTACAGCATCAGATAAGGATTGCTACGAGTAAATATCTGTACCTATATAGGTAGCGCAAATGCCGGGTAAATACCCATCTGCTCAAAATTTTCTCATACTAATTACGATGATTCTCATAAACTCAATCATAACATAAAAAATAAGTTAGATTTTTATAAATTTTTTGCACTCACAGAGATATATTATTTCTAAATAATATTAGAATTAGCGGGTTCAAATCCTGTCGGAGGATGAAATTATCGATTTGTTATTTCTAATATTATTTAGAAATAAGGTAGATATACTTCTGTGCCGTTATTCTGACTGATTGCCAAAACGGCAATTTCTACCAGACATCCTTTGAGTGTTGGTATACAAGATACCGGGTGTAAGGGACAGCGTCCCACAAACTGATAGGGGTTGCTCAGTCGACGAAACTGAACAACTTTCACCAGGACATTCTCTCAGGAAATGAAAAAAAGGAATGACTTTCCCATACAAAACGACCACCTGGATCAGACAATTTGTATGGGAGAGCCAAAAATTGTTTTCAATTCCTGGAAGAATTTCCTGGTGAAACTTGTTCAGTGTCGTTAACTGAGCAACCCCTATCAGTTTGTGGGACCCTGTCCCTTACACCCCGTATAGATAGCTCTTGTTTAATTATTTAGTACCTACCTAACCTAACTACCTGTCTAACAAATTTTACCTCAAATTTGTATTATTTCAAACTTTGAAAGTTGCTCATGGCTTGAATTATTATTACGTGGAGGAATAAGAATACTTAACATTTTCTAAATTTTATCAGACCTTTGCCCAGCAATGGGATGGTACCGGGTGTAAGGGACAGTGTACCAGAAACTGATAGGGGTTGCTCAGTCAATGAAACTGAACAACTTAAACCAGGAAATTCTCTCAGGTAATAAAAAAAATGGCTTTTCCATACAAATTGTCTGATCATTTTGTATGAGAAAGTAAAAAAAATAAAGATAATCAAAATAATTCCTGTACACAATACGTAGGAGAGCTACGATCGAAACGCAATGCTACGGTTTTCAGTAGCACTCATTGTTTAAAAAATATTCCATGTACAGTATAGATTTGACTCCGTTACTGAAATATTTATGTATCTATCGTGTTTAGACTCATTAGATTCGCCACGACTGTTATTTAATGATATTTTTGCTGTTGTTGAAATAAATAAGAGGTATTTTCTTTATGAATATACATACATACATACAATCACGCCTGTATCCCTAATGGGGTAGGCAGAGCAAAAACGACCTAAACATAGGTTGTTCCGCCACGTCTGACAAGTTTCGAGGGCTAATACAGATGATGATTATGTATATTGCTATAGTGACGGGTTGTCAGCCCATCGCCTAAATTGCAATACACTGAAACCCTCAATTCCCTTAGCTGATTTTTACATGCACGGGAGGAGATGCAGCTGGCACATTCTACGTTTTTCTATCACTCCCAGTCCAGCATGGAAGCAATATAGTACTATAGTATATATATGAAGATAGTACTGAAATATCTCGTAGACTAGGGTAAAACCCTTTCGTGAAAAGGGTTTCAGACACAAATATTTTGTTTTGTTGCTTTGTAAGACTTTCGTACTGAGGCAATAAAAAATGTTAAAACTTTGACTGAGACTGTTTTTAATTAAAAAATATCTTATAGTCTAGGAATCTCGTAAACTTTATTCCTTCATGAATTTGTACCAAGGAGTAACTAATATTCAAGGAATTGTAACAAGGACAACGTTACATTCAACAAATGCGGCGCAAAAAGTAAATAATGGGTGTAAGTGTAAACCTGAATTATTTTGATTATCTTTATTTTTTTTACTTTCTCATACAAAATGATCAGACAATTTGTATGGAAAAGCCATTTTTTTTATTACCTGAGAGAATTTCCTGGTTTAAGTTGTTCAGTTTCATTGACTGAGCAACCCCTATCAGTTTCTGGTACACTGTCCCTTACACCCGGTACCATCCCATTGCTGGGCAAAGGTCTGATAAAATTTAGAAAATGTTAAGTATTCTTATTCCTCCACGTAATAATAATTCAAGCCATGAGCAACTTTCAAAGTTTGAAATAATACAAATTTGAGGTAAAATTTGTTAGACAGGTAGTTAGGTTAGGTAGGTACTAAATAATTAAACAAGAGCTATCTATACGGGGTGTAAGGGACAGGGTCCCACAAACTGATAGGGGTTGCTCAGTTAACGACACTGAACAAGTTTCACCAGGAAATTCTTCCAGGAATTGAAAACAATTTTTGGCTCTCCCATACAAATTGTCTGATCCAGGTGGTCGTTTTGTATGGGAAAGTCATTCCTTTTTTTCATTTCCTGAGAGAATGTCCTGGTGAAAGTTGTTCAGTTTCGTCGACTGAGCAACCCCTATCAGTTTGTGGGACGCTGTCCCTTACACCCGGTATCTTGTATACCAACACTCAAAGGATGTCTGGTAGAAATTGCCGTTTTGGCAATCAGTCAGAATAACGGCACAGAAGTATATCTACCTTATTTCTAAATAATATTAGAAATAACAAATCGATAATTTCATCCTCCGACAGGATTTGAACCCGCTAATTCTAATATTATTTAGAAATAATATATCTCTGTGAGTGCAAAAAATTTATAAAAATCTAACTTATTTTTTATGTTATGATTGAGTTTATGAGAATCATCGTAATTAGTATGAGAAAATTTTGAGCAGATGGGTATTTACCCGGCATTTGCGCTACCTATATAGGTACAGATATTTACTCGTAGCAATCCTTATCTGATGCTGTAAAAGCATGATTAAAAGTTAAACTGTTTTTTATTTTATTTACGAGGATGATCATTTTATCAAAGGGACTCCATTATTAGAACAGGCGGGAGTGTGCTATAATTTAAAAGACTAGATAAATTGTCCGTCTTTATTTTACTATGAAATTCCCTACAGAGTTATGATGACGAAAACAAATAGACACGTTATCTCATATTCGTGTTGAAATAAACAAGAAAACCTTTTTGAATTACTCTCAGACAAAGTCAAATAATTATTTACGAAATTTCTTGTAAGTCTGACATAATTTGATGCATACAAAGGATATGGATAGGTCAAGAAATAATACTCACTGGTCCTCCATAGGCATATCCAAACTCAAGCGCGACGAGCTGGGCTATCTCCTCCCCACCTTCGACGTGGACGGTCCACTCGTCGCTGAAGCTCTTCGCATGCTCCACTCCATCGTGCACTCCATGGTAGCCCTGATCTCCTGGTACTTCATCATATATTGGATACCATGACACAACAGCTGTTGCTCCCGCTAGTACCAGCAGACATTTTATCAAAGACATTTACTGCGGTTTTTTTTTCAGGTGTAAAAATTTTGGCGGCTTATTTTTTCATGAAGCTAAGCCAAGTACATGCGACGCCGGTGTCTAAACAAATACTAACGGTCGCGCGAAAACAAGTGCGGGAACAGATTCTTCCAGCGGCTGGCGTGACGATACTCTAGTGACGAGACGGGGCGACAGCGTCTACGTAGCTACGCGCTACGCTACGCCCGCCCATGCGTTTGAATTATGATTATGAATGGTGTGCATTCAACTACTTAATAATTAAAGTATAATAATGGCTTAATTCAAGTTATTATTATTAGGTACAAAATATACGAGACTGAATAATAGGTATGTCAGGAGAGGAGGAACTTTTATTATACTTTGAAGGATTCTGCTTCTTTTTTTACCTTTTAAATTTGATTCCCATACATACATATAATCACGCCTTTATTCCTAATGGGGTAGGCAGAGCGTAAACGACCTAAACAAAGGTCGTTCCGCCACGTCTGACAAATTTTGAGGGTTATTCTAGATCTGTAGATTTATTGCTGTAGTTACAGGCCATCGCCTAAATTACAAAACTGAATATCCCTCGAATCCCATAGCTGATTTTTACAGCATGCCCTGGAGGAGATGCAGCTGGCACATTCTATCTTTTTCTATCGCTCCCAGTCACATAGCAAATTTCCAGATACATACAAATTCCCCAAAAAAAATGTGTGTATAAGTTTAGAGGTGACAAACAGACTCGGGGAATATGTAAACGTATCTATAACTTTTCTAAACTCTTTGGTTACTTTTTAAAAATCATTTGTTTTAACTTATTTTTTTTGTGTTTCTGTCGGGTATATATAGCATATTGCATATTTTTCGCCAGTATGTATTTATAAATATAAGTAACAATGTAAAAATTTGACATAGAGAAGTCTGTGGGTAGATAAATAGGCACATTTACATTAGCTCATTGTCCATCATTCTCTCGAGTTACAAGAAAAGATTTCTTTGTGAAAAATAAAACTGGTTGGAAATGAGTTACACGGTTTGTTACCCTGGGATGAGATGGATAAAATTGCAAATTATTCCATGGCCAAGTGGGTGTGCAATTAACATTTAGTTAGCATTTCTTACGCCCAAATTGAAGTTATTTTCAATGAGCTGCAACATTGGTTTTAATGGTGATACGTCATCCAAATATTTTCATTTAGAAACACATTGTATTTTATGAATACCCATTTTTTCTATATGAGTGTAAACTTTAAATTCAAAATCTGAATGATTTTTGTACACATACACACACAATCACACCTCCATCCCTAATGGGTAACAAAGCGTCAACGACCCAAACAAAGGTAGATTTCCGCCACGTCAGGACAAGCTCTGAATTTTTTTTGTCCTAGATTTAAAATAACTTGTACCATTCTGAAACAGACAAAAAATTTGGTAAGGGCCCTACTGTAATAACAAATGAATTAAGTTACCTTCAAACTCTCTGTCGTCGTAAAAATCCCATTAGGTTTAAGAAGGGGAGACAAATTAATTTTATAAAATGGTGGTTAATGGGCCCAATTCCGGATGTCGCATGCTAAATCTAAAGAATAAGTAGTCCCGTCACAGACAGAGTTATAAAACTGAAAAAGGGCAATATTCCGGTACATATAGCTTTACGCTTTACCTGCAAATACGAAGTAAAAAAAAGAAGGAAAATTCAGTAAATCTCAACTAAAATTACTGCCGTCCCATTTTGTTCTCTCATGATCATGACAGATAGAATTCTCTCATGATCATGACAGATAGAAAGTGACTTAAATGCACTTATATTAGTTTGTAAATTAAACTGAAATACTTGATTAAAACACACAGAGAAATCATAAAATAACACACAATAACACAAAATCACACTTTACAAATTATGCAAAAAAAAAAAACACTGCAATTCCAAGGTGATAGTCAGTACAATCTTTCATGCTATTTTTGTACAAATTATGCACTCGTGATCATGACATGACAATGCGCATAAAATGTTTAATTTATTTAGAAATTATTCGAGACTAGGCTTTTATATTTAAATCAGTTACTTATCTGGTTTTGCTTTTACTCATTGACAGATTAAATGTTTCCTAATAAAAATTACGTCTAATACTGGATACAATTATCCGATTTAGTCATCAATCAATGAAATCACTTTCATAACGTATAACAAACTGCATACGGATTGGGTCGTTAAAATATGCCCAAAACCTCATTAAATATTGGTATAAACTTATTCTATGTGTGTTTTTATTTCGGTACCGTACCGTACAAGTATGAAAAAACATGTTCCTTGCATCATCATGTTCAGTGTGTCAGTGAGGCGGCATTGAGCGGCTCAACACTTGAATCGGCGGATAAACAAACAATCCGGCGATACTGTAGGGTGACCATGCTTACTGGAGAATGTTCGGGATAGGCTTCTTTTGGCAGGTTTATCAATAGATAAATCGCCGTCTGAACGGTACGGTAACTACCTCTACTACATGAAGCGTAAGTTCTGCGGAGAGCCGCCTGGATTTCGACTCTGCCGTAGTTCTAAACAGCATGTTGTGTAAAAAATTAAGCAAAATCACAATTTGGCGTTTGAGATTCCGCGAGTTGGGGAATAGTAAAATAATTTCAATGAAGTCACCATCACCAACGGCCGAGCGGGTTTATTGCCGTGCGAGATAAGACACGAAATACGATGGAAGACAAAGTCATTTTGTCTGCAAACTTTGTAAACTGTGTGGAATGGTTACCCTACTCAAGCTCCCGTCCCTGACGGCCGAAATACCCGCGTTTACCCTACACGCACGCACTGGGAACTATTTTGGGATGGTGCTAGGCAGAAACCAGAGATTCACAAACTTTATGTTCAGAAATAAGTATATTTTGCAGGTGTAAAGTGATCTCTTAATAACATATTTTCAGAACAAAAGCTCCCAAGTAAAGAATAACTAAAAAATCAAAATAAAATAAAGTTTAATCTGTAAAACTAATGATCTTTTTTCAGGAATTAATCGTTGTGAGGTACTTACTTATTACTTCTTTTTATGGCTTATTATGTAAAATAATTACCTTCACTATTCTACAAACATAACATCCAAACTCAAAACCAGCATTTTCTTTTGATTGAATCGTCGAACCTAACACGTTTTCATTCTAGCATATCACATCGTCATCTATGTACTTAGTTATCAAGCTAAATTTGCACAATTTTTTGTATAAAGTGTTGCTGAAACTTTGCATGTCTAAGTTTTCTTTTACTCACTTCGCACATGTCACACAAAAGAAACTGCAGCAGTGTTTTTCCAGGACTCAATTGTTTTTCTAAGACTTTCTCTAGCCATTACAAAACACTTCTTAATTTGTTTTCCTTACGCTTTTTAACACAATAGTGTTGTTTGGTGGTTGCAGTTTTTTTTTTAGCTCAGGTCATTAAGTTTCCATGAACTGGTTTTATTTAGATTCCCGTGACGTGAGAAAATTCTGGAAAAAATCCCGTGATGTAAAATGTCTGATACGAATAGAAGTACTCAGTACCTACAATGATTAATAATGTAATGAAATCTGCCGCCTTACTCATCATCATCACGCGTTGAACAAGTATCTTTGTGATGTGCGTATCAATGAAGCTCTGTGCATTTGTAGTTATCCTACATGTGTGATTGAGTTTTATGAATCAGTATGGCGATTGCAGATCCACGCACTTACGCATTGCAGATAAGCGCTTCCGCGTTGTATCATATTTATTAATTGACAACGGTTGCCTTTTCAAACTTTTTAATGGTAACTTTAGCCGTGATCGTGACGTGTTACAAGATATTTAGGCCCGTATTTATAAAGCGATCTCAAGAGTAAGAGCAATATTAAGTATGGATTTGACAGGCCGTTTTGTACTGAAATGACATATCTGATACAAAGTCAAACTCGCTGTCACTCTTGTGAGCTGATTATAAGTACGGGCCTTAAATAGAAACACCAAATTCAGCAAAAAAAAATAACTCTATTTGTTTGCTTACCTTGCTTAGATATATGTTTCAATTTCACGCCGAAACAAACAGCGAGACGGATTTTGATACTGATACAATACAAGACAAGGAGATATATGGGGAAACCCGGAAGAACAAAGGGTAATTCAGACAAGGGGATAGTACATTTAAAAAATCTCGGTTATATAGATGTGGCTGAAACCGGAAGGATGGCTAGTTTAGTTACTTATCATCTGCATCATTTTGAAAACACACACTTCATTCATTCGCTCCTGATTACAAACACAAACTTTTACATGCAACGCGTAAGCTCAACAGTTTGAGCACCGCTGCGCAAACGCATATCCTCTCGGAGCCGCAGTCGCGATGCGCGCGCCCGGCATCACGGTGTTCATCGGGCTGCTCCTGTCCTGCCCTGCCACCCTGGTAGTCTCCGGCGAAGATGGATACCGCGCGGGCTACCAACCCGAAGACGTCTACCAGGACGATCCTATCGACTTGTGAGTGGGTTATGTAGTTTTGGTAGTTGTGTGAAGTTTACTTCGATTTTGGTGTTTAAGCTTCCCGGAAGTTTTTATGCCATCGAAACCTGGAAAGTATTTCTTCAACAATTTGTTTTTAATCTCCTGATGCCTAAAGCTAAAGATTCACTCAAAAGTTTTACACATTTGTAATGTATAACACAATAAACAACGCAATATTTATCACTGGCAAACATTTATCAGAATTCCGTTTAAAAATTACGATGCAGGGGTCATCGACTGCAACTGCATAGTTTTTGATGCACGGGTTTGGTTTAATGCATCATAAACTGAACTAAAGTAGCTACACAGTACCTAAGTAGTTTAAAGAGCGTGAAAGAGCGCATTAACACATATAATGACTTAGTTTCGTAGTTAGAATTTTCTAAATCGGTGCATTGCATTCGTTTTTGTCTGAATGTAAAGCATGAAAGTAAATAAAAGCATTCTAAATCAATAAAAGAAATTCTCTGGATGGTTAACTTCCAGATAACAAATTGAAAAAATAAAATAAATCAAACATAAAATAATCCATCATCTCGACTAGGCAGCAATGTACCTTTTCTTCACTTTAACTTTCAATTTTAAATAAACCATTGCGTTTCGAGAAAGCTCTTTCAAGTGCTTCGTGGAAGACAGGGTGATGAATGAGTCTCTAGAACACTCATTGGACAATTAGCTAAGATCTGAAGAAACGGTTGCGTATGCGCATGTTACGTTTGTTTTATTTCTACTGGTTCCAACTTGGTGCGAAATCTGCTATTGAAATGAGCTTCTAATTTCTCTTGACTAAATTAACGCTTAAGATTTCGAAGAACAAACAAAATATCCTTCAGTTCTCTAAAAAAAGTTTTAAAATTATAAATACAACATAGGCATATTTCCGAAACTATACCATCCGCTAGGTGGCGCTGCTAGCATAGGATTGAAATTATAGACCTCTTGTATATTTAAATTAATTATCGAATATAAACCGAATTAAATCACAATATTTACTTATCAAATTATTGTATCACATCATAGTATTGTTTGTGCAAGTGAATATGGCAAATAGAGGGAAAAAGACGGCGACGGACGCGGAGCTTACGAGGTTGGTGGACGTTATTTTGAAACTTGAAAATACACTAGTGAATATGAGCACAAAATTGGACGAATGCTTCACAGTGATAAAATCGCAAGAAAATAAGCTAACTCTCCAAAACAGTGAGATAATAAAAATCAAGGAACTACTCACTAAAAACTCACCTGAAGTCTTAGCTGAAAATCCAAACAACACCACTGTATTTAATGTTCCACCACAGCTGATGACACGAAATAACGTCTCGTTTAACCACTCCGGCCCGTCAGGAATCGGCTACCTTCACGACCTAGACACCAGCTGTAACAGCAACACACTGCAGTCCAATAAGAGTCTGAACACCACGGTCGTAGCTTCACCACCGGTATCAGAAGCTAAAACGACACCGGAAACGCGCACTTTTGCCTCTGTAGTCTCGACACCGAAGGGTCCAGCACCAGCCGCTCCAGCTGCGCCAGCAGCACCCGCTAAAGCCCAGCCGCCAGCACCGAGGCGCCTTCGAGCGCGAGCGCACCGTCGCGACCTGAATGTGGACCCCCCGGCTTCTCCACCTGCTCCGGTAAAGCAGCAAACGTCGGCCTCATCTTCTACTGGTACAGGAAAGTCGTTCAGCAGCTTGAAGGCCGCTGCACCTCGCATGATTAGTTGGCACATCTTTAACTTCTGCGAGGGCACCACGGCTGACGACATCACTCGGTACACGGAGACGGAGCTCAAAATTCACAACATCAAATGTGAGCAGCTGAAGGTCACCAGGGGACAATATTCTTCATTCCGTCTCGACGTGCCTGCAGCCAGCACAGCAATAATTAAACATTCCAGCAGTTGGCCAGAAGGCGTAATTGTCCGTAGGTTTAAGGTTGTTCCGGCAAAAAACTTACACCACGCGGTCAAACTACACAAAAAATAGCACCAAAACAAACTTTAAAAGTTATTCATCAGAACTGTAGGTCACTATCTAACAAGATATCCGTATTACACATACTTTTAGACACGCAAGAACCCGATTTGCTGGTTGTAACCGAAACTTGGTGCCAAAAAAGTAAAATTGAACAGATAAGGTTATGTGGTTACGAGCTCGCGAACTGTTTCTGTCGAGTACAAAGGGTGCACGGCGGGGCAGCGATATACATACGCGAATGTATACCCTACAAGCGACGGAATGATCTGCAGGACTTATCTGTTGAATTTCACTGCGATTTAACAGCTATCGAATTAACAAAATCGAACCTTATTGTTGTCGGTATTTATAGATCAGGAGATGGTGACTATTTTAAATATTTATCTATACTAGAATTACTAATTAGTAAGTTATCTGACGAAAATAAAAGGTTCATGTTGATTGGCGACCATAATGTGGATTTTTTAGTTGACTCAAGCGAAAAAGCGAAAACTTAGAAATAATTTAGGCCACTTTACTAGCTAGGGCAGCTGGAGTGATCAATTACATCATCTAAACCAAGTTTGAGTCACGATAAGATAAGTTTCTTTGTGGCACTACAAAATACATCTCTATAAAACAATTCATCACAGTTTCCGAGTGCAAACTTGGTTTATGGCCCTTGAACTATAGAGGTTAAAGATCCTAGATAATGTTCCTTTGTAATTTGGCACATTTGTAAGAATACCCAAACAAACATACCATTTTTCTGAAGATATAAGGAGCAGACTTTTAGACTGCTCTCCATTTACCTCCTAGCCATTTACTCTTCAATCTATACGTAGCCACAGAATAATAATGACGTAGCTGATATCCAATAGTACTTATAATGGCTTTTTGTCTTTATCGAACCATTTTTCCTCAATATTCTTTAAATTTATAGTAGCTGCCTATAGTAATCATCATATTATCTGCAAGAATTATTTTTGCCTATAAACTCAACCGTTGTATGTTTCCTAAAATCTTCGGTGTTTTTTTTTTCTTTTTCCAGGGAAGACATCAACGCCACCTGTCCAACAGACCGTCTTCTGCGATCCAGAGAGATCTGTCAAGTGGACGGTGCAGACGTGCAGTGCATCAGACTGCACTGCTGTGACTCTCATGTTTATATAGCTGGGAGGTAAATAAACTTAACATTGCGCTATAGACTGTCCGCAGCAATCCAGAGAGATCTGTCAGGTGGACGGTGCAGATGTGCAGTGTGTATCAGACTGCACTGCTGTGACACACATGTTTATATAGCTGGTCGATAAGTAAAGCTTAAAATTGCGCTACAGATCGGCTACTGCGATCCAGAGAGATCTGTCAAGTGGACGGTGCAGATGTGCAGTGCATCAGACTGCACTGCTGTGACACACATGTTTATATAGCTAGGAGGTAAGTAAGCTTAACCTCAGAGGGCATTAGAACGGTTATTGATTCACCTTATCGATCGGATTAGAAATCGATCACGTAAGTAGCTGTTAAAGTAGAATAAGACAGCAAATTGAAGCGGGATTGGGGCACATAAGAAGTAAGCCTAGAAACTACAACTAAGATAATTACTTCTGCGGGCACGTCAATAAGCGAAGTTGACCCCAGTCACTGTCCTTAAAAGTGGCCGTTAAACGAACCTCGGATTATACGGTTTACAAACTGTGACACCAAGGTTTATCGAGATACCACAAGATATAAATAAATAGAATTGAAACTGATGGTTTTACTAGTCTTCTTTAGGCTTTGTATCACTGAACGAACTTAACTTCTTTAGACTCTCACAATTTCCACGGCTACAGAAAACTTACCTTCTTACATCGTAAATTACAGATGTATACCAAAGTCCGTGGACCCTTGCAGCCTGCAGCTATGCGAGCAGGCTTGCGAGGTGAAGGACGACCGGGTGTGGTGCACGTGCCAACCAGGGTTCCGGTTCCATGAGGACAACTACAGGCGGAAGACGCAGCCTTATTGCGTAGGTGAGTCATCATCAGCTGGCGTCAATTTGAACGCTGGACACTGGCCTCTCCCATGGTAGGCTACTGAACTCAGTCTTCTGTCCATCTCATCTGATCTCCTTCTGATATTCCTACATACCTGTGGTGATTACGAAGCGATTACTTTCTTGGTTGGACTCGTGGATACTTCGCAGTTTCGTTTCGGATACTTTTGAGAGCAGCTAATCCGAATTCCACTGGTTTCGGTAGAGGTTTTTTTGTATGGCTCCTTAAACTGATTCCAACATGCTATATTATATATATTATATTATTCATCAAAGACAACTGCTTAATTTCCAGATGTAAACGAGTGTACAGTGAAGAACGGTGGTTGCGAGCAGCGCTGCGTGAACGACCCAGGCGGACATCACTGCGAGTGTTCGCTGCCGTACACCATAGCCAGCGATGGGAGGAGGTGTCAGCCTCCTATACCCATTAATATGCCGGTCGGTATGAACATAGATCTTTCTCTGCCGTGGTTAGTCGGATCGATCTAATGTACAGAGGTTAACGATCCTCCTTGGGTTAACAGCTTGACGTGCCTTCCTAGGCTTATGGAATCATATTACCTGCCTAAGCTGAAAACGAATGTAATAGATAACCGTGTAACGATGCGTTACTACGTATGACCTCATTTTACACACCTCCTAAACAACCATACCATACCTAGTCATACCAAACTCTGATTTCCCATAGGAAAAGAAACTCACAATTTTCGTATTAGATCAGTCAGATCACTTTATCACAGAGGCAAGGGCATTCGATGACGCACCCACTTATTAATGTCGTTACGAATAATGGAATCTAAACCAATCGATGTACTGGCATGACGTCCAGCCAATTAAAATATCGCGTCGTTGATATGCAATTATGGTAATTTGTTGAAATTGAACCTCACGCCTACTTGGTAAAATTTAGACTCCCTCGTTTTATTTTTCAGTCGCTTATTTTGTAAGCACAATAAAGTGACTTTATTGGTGAAAAGGCGTGTTTTCGAAACATCTGACAACTAGTAAGGGCAATTTTAGATTGAGAGCAACCTCGTATTATTTCAGGAGCCTCTCCCATTGGTCAGAGCAGCTTCCCGTTGCTACGCCCCATGTGATACCGTCTCCTGGTTATCGAGGAAGGTGAAGCAGTTGGGTGACCAGCTCCATACAGCGCAGACAGCACTCAAGAAACTGATGGATAACCCTATACTGAAGGGAGAAGGTGTGACGTAGTTCTTTTAGCCTATTCTATTGGTCAGAGCAGCATAGTTTAGCTACGTTCCATAAGACACTGTAGCCTGGCTATCGAGGAAAGTGAAGCAGTTGGTTGACCAGCTCCATACGGCACAGACAACGCTTAAGAAGCTTATGGATAAACTTATGTTGAAGGAAGGTAAGGCTTTTTGGTGTTTAGCTTTGTCCTTTGTCTAAATTTTAGAAATTATGAACTCATCCAAAACCTATGTGTGGTGTATGGGTGAGAAAAAAACTGATTATTGTTTTGTGAATTTCCCATTCAGATGTACACAATGAATTCCAGATGGTGATCGGTTTGCTGAAGGCACGTACACATACCGAGTGCTGGATGCAACGGCACCACTGGAAGGAGGCTACTGTCGATGTGAGAGAGGACCGAGGGTAAACACAATAACTATGATTTATATAAGAATCTATTTTTGAGGAGTTTTGAAACTCAGTTCCACAGCTCTGCCAACTGAGCTACTGCGGGCAAGAGCCCTTTCTTAGCGCAAAAATATATTACAATTTGATTCTGTAAATTCATCGTAACATATAAGTTTAAAGATCGAAATGTCGGTATCCCTCTAGTAGATATTTCTACTGTATAAAAAGAATTTTAATTTTGTGAACAAAACATGAGATGAAAAATATACAGCTTGGCAAGAAAGAGTTTGATGCGGTGACAGATTGAACTAAAATTTCGCCATACAAAAATCTCATGTGTTGCCAATTAAATCCCACATTTCAAAGAAAGTGGCGCCCTAAATTTTTCCAAACTCTTTCTTACCAAGCTGTACACGTAAATAGGTGAGAAAGAAGAAAGAAGTAAGAATGATGGTTCTCAAAAGTTTGCCTTTTTAGGGTCCTCCCGGCCCCCCAGGAATGGAAGGTCCCAAAGGTGACACAGGCGCAAGAGGGCCACGAGGGCAGAGGGGGCCCAAGGGTTCCCTTGAAGTTATGATGCTGCTGATAGCTGACATCAAGCATGATATTCGGAACTTAGAAGCGAAAGTGTATAAGGATGGAGAAGTGTAAGTATAAATAGTAAAATTAAATTAACAATATGTAGATTGTAAAGAGGAAAGGAATGTTCTGACTTGTGATGTGAGTAAACTCGGTGGGAAATATTTAATTTCTCATGATAACCGTAAAGTCGTTAAATTGCAGTTTGAAAAGCTAGTTATATTTACTAATCATTGCCTGTTTCATGTGTGCAATTGCGTTGAAAATCCTGGTCACGGCACCAATTTGTAAATCGTCCATCACTTGCTTTGTCAACATCTTCTTTGTCAATATCTGCTATTAATAAACATCTAAACATCCAGAAGTCTGCAAATTGAAATAAATTTTTTGTTATCTAGTCCAGAACGGTTCAACATGCAAAAAGCGTGGCGCCAGCATCGCAAACAAGAGAAATTGGAACAGGAGAGCAAAACCGAACAGGAGTTGGAGGCGTACACTGCGCCCCCGATTGTCACTGATGATGGCAATGATGATGGACCAGTCGAAATTACTCCTAACGGTAAGAATCATGATCAATCGCTCGATTTTAAGGGCGCACGCACACAGTGCGCACGGGCCTTAAGTTTCACTTTTTTTAATTACAATTATATTTGTGGATGGTTATGGTAAACGGTGCCGTTTAAAATGCTATAGGTATTTGTTAGCTTCTAACACTTTATTAGCCTTAATTTCGGTCTACTGTTTTTCTACCCATTTCTTTGTATTTCTAACATGACTAACTATCAGTTTAGAACGAGGGAGGTTTAGGTCATTATTGGTCTTTAAAGTACTCTCGTTCTCTTTATTTTGGAAACTTAGGTACCCGTTTGCTAAACACAAACATTTTGTTATGGGTACAAACACTATCTTTGCTAACCGCAGGTCGTAACGGCGAGATCCCTCACTCTACGAGCACGACAGACTGGTCTCTGGTCAAGGGCGAGTCGGACCCCCCCGCCGCCCTGCCCCTCGCGCCCCCCGACGACATGGAGGCTAAACTCAAACACTTCAGAATGCTAGCCAACGCCACCGCGAGCGAAGATGATGAAGATACCGGAGAAACAGACTATGATTATAGCTTTTATTAAATATATAGTGTAGGTTTAAGAATAATAAAATGTAAAATTTAAAATGGAATTTAATTTTAAGACACTGAAACAATAGTAATAAGACTGATAGACAAGCACCATTATAGCTCGGATTGCCTAAATCTGCAATTTCCATCAATATTCGTTGGACGTATAGGAATCGCCTTTTCTATGCGTTATGTTCTGTCTACCCCATAGGGGATAAATGCGTGTCTATATGTATGTATGTAGAATATTGTAGAATGAGGTAATGACTTCGATATCTTCGAGTACAAATCAAACTAGCCATGAACTTCTATACAAAACAGAACTTGCTGAGAAACATGGAGGCTAAGTTCAAACATATCAGTATATTAGCCAACTATTTTGGTCACTACAAATGAAAGAATGGAGGTATTAGGTATGGATTTCTATGCAAAACTTCTAACGTAGTTATCAATTAAAGTTTTATATTTTACGAAAGACAAATAATAACAGAACTATTTGATAAATCAATTTATATAGTTAATCAATTTTGGAATAAAATAATACATACTCTGGTATACACTTCCCACTTATCTTCATTACTTCACTTTCTTTCCAATACCTAACTAGCGACGGAAGGTTGGTACTGCGCGGCGAGTCGCTTGAACTCGTTGCTCTTAGCGTTGTACTCCTTAGTGAAGGGATGCTCGGGGTAGCTGTCCAACAACTGCGCCAGGTAGCGGGATGACACCTGGAATGTAGATAATGCTATGTTAGCGATTGACCCGGCTGGCGATTGATCAATCAATCGTTGATGATTGACTCGTCTGGTGATTGATCAATCGTTGATCCTTAACTCGCCCAGTTATTGATAAATCGTTGATGATTGACTTGCCTCTTGATTGATCAATCGTTGATAACTGGCCCGTTTGATGATTGATCAATCGTTGATCATTGACTCGTCTGGTGATTGATTAATCGTTGATCATTAACTCGCCTGGTAATTGATAAATCGTTGAGGCTAGTCACCTCTTGTTTGAACAATCGTTGATGCTTAAGTTGTCTGGTGATTGATCAATCATTGATGATTGAGTCGCCTGGTGATTGATCAATCGTTGTTTACCTCTGGGGGCTTCCCCTGGTGCGCGGCGGTAACTGCAAGCCCCAGTAACAGGTCGGGGTGTTGCGGGGCGCGCGCCTGAGCTTCGGTCAACATCTGCTCCGCTTCCTCCCACATGCCTGCAATGTTATTTCACAAGAATATGTTACATTTTGTTGTTAGAACAGACTCCGATAACTTGACACTGCAGATTCA
>JARACY010006292.1:0-17809 GCA_029255725.1 Scrobipalpa atriplicella
GCTTAGGTAGGTACTTAACCAAATCGTCCAAGCAACTTTGGGTTACCTTTTCGTGTAGACAATGTTTAAACAAAGTTAATTGGAACAAACAAAACAGCGTTTTTTGTCCGTGTTGTAATTGTAACCCTACAACCAGCCTTGGTTTAAGAACTGCGTATTATCATTATCAAGTAGGTAGGTAGTAGGTACTTACCTACAAAACTATTAAAAATATTTTTATTTGGGTATCTTAACTTTATTTTGTTTATATTATGTGCGATTCGTGACGATTTTTTTCTTTAATAGCTAGCTCACTTCCTTAGTCAATGAAACGTTTAGGTACCTATGTGAAAAAAATACATTCGGTCGTGTTCTTGAACAAAAGTTGTAATCACGTTGAATTATTATTCCTTTGTGATGATCAAAACCATATGTTACTTGCGAATCTTTTGTAACAGTTGAAGGGCGTTTTATAAATACTTTTTGTTTTTACTTATTATTATTCTAAAAATATGTATCATACTAGCTTTCCGCCCCGCAACTTTACGGATTAATAAGTTTTTCCGTGAGAATGAGGTATTTTTCCGAGGTAAAAAGTATCCTTTGTCGGTCTCTGGGTTACCATCTATCATCATGCCAAATATCATCAAAATCCGTTCAGCCGTTTAGACTTGAAAGAGCAACAGACAGACAGACATAGTTACTTTCACATTAATAATATTAGGTAGTAAGGTAGCAATCGCAGCAATGGATTCTTTGCGTCTTTCAAAGAGGTATCGCAGCGCATTGTAGTGTTTAAATATACAAAGGTAGCCTTAGCCTTCTATATTTTTCTCTAACAGATCGGTCCTAAGACACCAGGCTCTGCTAGCTGCGAACACCTCATCGTCCGCATCAAGATGCCTGGCGACAAGAAGGAAAACGTGGACCTGGCAGTGGATACCAACAGCGTGACTGTAGACTCCTCGCAGTACCACCTGAAGCTGCCCTTGCCACATGGCATTGACCCTGACCGCTCCAAGGCCAACTGGGACAGCTCGCAGGAGACGCTGATTTTGACCCTCCAGCTGGACCGGGAGTTCGATTTTGTTAATTTCTAGTTTATTTCTGCTAAAGCTTGGGATTGTTTGTATGATAAGATGAGGTGATGGATGACTAAATGGTCCCACGCCGGTGTCTGTTTGTTCAAAATATGTATTTGAATAATAAAAATCTTTTCAGGTAGGTACAGTTACAATTAAAAACATTTACCTATGCTTTTCTTACCGACGCGGCAGTTGACTATCAAAATTTAAAACGGGTTGTAACTGCGATTGTTTGTAAACTTCCTTAACATTTTACAACATAAAATAATTCATATTCCATGTTTTAATAAAATTGCCTTCAACAATTTGCAAAAGTTTGTAACTAATGTGAACATTGGTGTGGGAGCATTATATAAAGTTGCAATATTGATGTCACCTACTTACTGTCTTAAAAGCACGATTCTGCGTATATCATGTTTGAAAATATAAATGATCCCATTCATTTGTACTTATTTAAAAGTATTATTGTATTAATGTATAATTTAGTGATTTATAATAATGTGTGTTGTGAGTATCAATATAACTTAGTTATTTAGTCGTTCTTTTAGTTCTTAGAAACCTACGCCAAGGTACAACAAGGATGAGTATGTAAAGTTCTTTGCATGGTCAGTATGACCTTTCGTGTAATCCTCAGTTACCTCATTATATATTGGCATCATATAATTAGATAGGACTGTGGTACATAGCCAAGACCTTCACAAAGCTGAGCTTTGAATTTACATTCAGCGTCTATGTAATAAATACCGTAAAGTAATTATAAAGCTTACAATGCAATTGTTACTCATATTCATCTGATATATTCAGTAGGCGATCATAATTTATGGAAGTAACGAACGAATATGTCCTTCCTTTATTTTGTAATAATGATCATGAATATGATTGTCTTGATCATTGTGAATGATCGTCGCTAGACAGACGTCAAGGCACCAATTTGTTGAATGGGCGCAAACTTATCAATGTTTGTCTCCATAATCGAATGATATGCACTATGGAAATGATGAATTTGTAACTGTCTGCCTTCTGCAGCAGTACCTGTGGTAGTACATTAATTATGTACTACCTATCTTGTGTTAAATATAATAAATTATATTGAATACAATTAATAGCTATTCTTTAACCATATACTTATCTATAATTGCTTACATTTTATTGATTTCTGTAAAGTATTCCCAAGTTTAACAAGGATAAGTTTTAATTGCAATTCGCAAACTTTTATTTTTACTTGTGTACTTGGAGACATGTTTCCAAAAGCTTAGAAACAAAGATTTTAAAATTGAAACGATCTGTTCATAGTAACCTGTAAATCCTAGTTAGGTTTCCGGGATTTTACAATTATAATTATGACGGAAAGAAGTTGCGAACTATTTTCGAGTATGTGCAAAATAAAATTTAAACGCCGATTTCGACAAGCGTGCCTAATATTGGCCCTGTCAATCTTCAAATGTAATGTTACCTGTGTACCAAGCATCTGTGCGTGCACGAAAAGGTCAATAATAATGATCGTCTCAAAACTACAATTGCCTCTTTTTTTATCTAGGCTACGAGCAAATGTTTTGTAGTATATTCTGCAATTGTTCGCGTGGTAGCTGGGCAGTCAAGTCAGTGTGTTTTATTTAGTCTCCAGCATCCGTGAGACTCGGCTGCCATGATAGCTAAAATAGCTCAAATAGAAACCCAGTGAATACTGTGAAAAGTAACAAAAATCCTTTGTTTTAATTGTGATGCCAGCCTTGTGTTGTAAGATCTCCATCAATGTAACGCTAATCGAGAATTTTAGAGATTTATTAATCGTATTCATAGTTTGTTCTTTGTTTCGTGGAGTCACACGTAAGTAAAAGGGTCGTCATAATATATAATCATAATAATATCATTTTGAATTATAATAATTATTATTTAGAATTCCGTTTTAGAGGTAAATAGATTTCTAAACTCATTTAAAATTAGTTCTGTCACTTTTTACTTAGTTTAGGTCACATTTAGGTATGAGGTAGGTACCTACTTAGAACTAGAAAATCAACAGCTGATTTAAAAAAGTCTCATTGACCATTTTTTAGATGACGTCGAGTTCTAAAAACTTTGTCAATTTTTTTCTTAATTTTTACACGAAAGCTCTGTTTTTAATAACTTGTCATTGACTTTCATTAAAATATCTTTAGTTATTTTCAAACTAAATTTTTTGTATTTTAGATGTAGGTCACGTGTCTCTCAGACAAGCAATTTAGATGCGACAAGCGTACTTTAAGAATTATGGCGGAATAACAAACCCATTGTAGCTGCGAAGAAACAAAATACATATCGCTTCTATTGGCGAAAGAGAAACGTTTCGTCTTAATTGAACACCGAGGCTAATCTGACGACTTCATTAAAACTACGGTTTAGGTCAAATTACAAGTGAGTGTTCAGCTGAAAAAGAAATACAGTGTATATGGGACGCAACAAATTGATAGGGGTTGCTGAGTCAACGAAACTGAACAAGTTTTACCAAATATCCTTTTTAAATAATTGTTGACTTTTCCATAGAAAATTCGATAGATCAGACAATTTGTATGAGAAAACTATTTTTCTTTTCATTTCATGAAATAATTTCCTGATAAAAGTTGTTCAATTTCGTTGAGTGAGCAATCAGCCCCTCCCCTATCAGTTCACACCAGACATAACGATGATGATAATTGAGCAATTTAGTTTAGATTTCAGCAGCTCTTTTTTTATCTACCTATAGAATCTGGAGCCAGATTAACTAAGGTAGCCAGATTAATAAGTGCGTTTGAATTTGAACGTACACTTATCAGTAGTAATACCTACTACAGTGGCAATTTAGATGCGACTGTAAACCGTCTAGTTATAATATAAGGTCAAGCCATTTCAAAATAATTTCATGTTGGTACTTTATTCAAAAAGTAAAATTTCCTATAATGATCGGCTCTAGAACTGTGCTTACCTTTCCTTGTCACTGATAAATCCAAACTTTGCACCTTTTTGATGAAATTTCACAAATCAATTCTTTGCCTGATGTAATTTTGGACGTTTTATTTCAGGATGTCGGTTGGAAGATTGTTATTGTTGAATATTCTGATTTTATTGAACGGAGTTTTACTACTACAAAGTCAGCAAATAGTAAACTCGAAAGCAGCTCTACACACTAAAGCATGGACCACCAAACGTAAGCTTCATTACAATATTACACATAAGTACATAAACAGTCACGCTTTCGTCTTTTAAGTGGTAAGTAAAGCGTCAACAGCTTACTAAAAGTTGATACACATCTGATCTGATCCATATTTGAGTAGTGTAAGCAAATGTTTTATGTTATTTTGAATCGCATAATAAAATAAATATGTAAAGTAGATATTTGTATTAATATATTTTATGGTAAACACAATAACGTGAAATTCTATGGTACTTTGTTTTCAATGTATTAAAAATTCTTTAGATGTTTCATAAATAATCCATTTAAAAATACTTTCCTCGGTAACATATATTGAAAACAGTGAAAATTAATTGACATGGTACGGATTTCATGGTCATGGCTATGAGGTTTATCAGCAAGTAAGAGTAATGTTTGCTAATGTTAAACAAAATGTAACAATATTGATGACACAAAATATGTGATTTATTATAATAAACCTATTACATTAGATTAAAGCTAATTTGCCTAAATTGATGTCATTGTTTTCACAACAAAATATTTTTTGGGATTTTCATAAAACAAGTTATTTTGATCCGAATCTGATCATCCTATATTGTTAAAGACGCTTAAGCTGAATTATTACGAGCTGAAGTCCGACTATGTGTCTTGCTGTTCCTGGGGTACCCTACGGGTTGTGTTATTTTTTTATGGACGTAATTTCAGAGCTTTTCCCGCCTCAGAAAATACCGGACCATGCTTTGTCTCCTTCTCGGTCGGTGGTCAGGAGGAAAATAATGCTTTATCACAACTTCTTCAGAACTAAAGTCAGACCGTCCGCTTCCAACATGTTACTTATGGTATGTAATGTCGTCTCTACATTTAGTGATCTTGACATTAAGCTCTAGACAATCAGGTTGTTATGGGTTCGAATTCGAATCCCGTGAATAAATAGATAATTATAATATTGTATCGCTTTGTGATTCGGGTTAATCTCCTGATAAGTATGAAAATTCCGTGCTTCGGAGGGCACGTTAAATGATCGATTCCGGTAACTTTTTGTTACAAAGATATAAAAATAAAACGCAGTTCGTTTTAACACAGTTTTTTTAATATAATAATTGTTTATTATTTATTTATAATTTAAACCTAGCCGGTTTGGCAAATATTACGTTGACTATATACAAAAAAGGACTAAATAAGTTATTTTTACTTAATAAGTTTTGCTTACTCTGAATCATTGGTGCGGTCAAATTAATTAAATTAGATTATAATTTATTTATTTCTAGAGTATCTGTAAGAATGACCAAAAATAAATACTTACCTATTTTTTTTTTCAATCCTGCGCGATCTTATCAAAAGTGGTCACTTAATGCACTTTCGACATTCAAAGAAATTGTGACCTCATGGATTAAAAAATTAAAGAGTTATCTTATGTCCTCATTTATCATCCGGTGACTGCCACCAAATTGATCTTCAGTTGTAACCAATTTCCAATTTCAGTCGTGGCACCCTGGCGCGGAACGTCAGGCGCAGAGGTATGCAGACAAGTGCGTGTTTCTGCAGCACAACCCTGCCCACGAAAACAAGGTCCCACAACTGGGCGAGTGTGGGCAGAACCTGTTCGCTTCTGCGCAGAAGACCCCGTGGTAAGTATTTGCTTTTCTTCGGTGCTGGACTGGGAGCGAACGAAAAACATAGAATGTGCCAACTGCTTAGAAAAGCAGTTGGCACATGAAGAGTCCCGGGCATGCTGTAAAAACCAGCAAAGGGATTCGAGTATTACAGCGTTTGTGAATTTAGGTGATGGGCTGACAACCGCGATTGACAAACTGCGATTCCAAATTCTTGTCACGATTTTGACCGATACGGCGTTTAATTTATTCAATAGTTTACGGGTGTAATAGTGAATTCGTGTAGGTACATTTAATTTAATTATAGATTTCACAGTTTAAGCGCCGGATCGTTGTTTACTTTAACTACGAAACTGGTTTGGACAGACGGACAGACAGTAATAAGGAAATTAAACATAGTTACCATTATCACGTCTATTTTTTTAAAGGGAAAATTGCTTTATGAAGCGTGAGATAGTAATCACGATAATAAGAGATTAATAAAATAATTCATTTGCCTACAGTTGATTAACTCCCACGATATGGGGCACGAGAATAATGACCATAGAACAAAAAATAATAATACTTCACTGTTGTCACTTGTTTTTATAATATGGAATTACCCATCTCATATCTCTAAGCTTGCGGAAACTTGAACATAATTTTTCATTACAAATGAAGCAATTATGTGCAAATTTTATTACAATACTGCGATTAAACAATAGTATTTAATATATCATTATGATTTTCTATTTCAGTTTATAAAATAAGTCGTGATTAGATCTTAGGTATATTTACAGAATTTATTTGAATTTCAATAGATTGTTCTGAATAGGTAATTTATCTGCTTCACTTGATCTTTATACCCTTGTGAGTTTTTAAATGTGATAATTCTTTTGTAATTTATGCTTTTTTTGTCGGCACTTGGTGATGCTCCATTTTTATGGTATTTTGCTATTGAGAACATTTGTTAACTATTTGAAATGCAGGGATTGCCAGCCAGGCCATGTCGAGTCGAAATCAAAAGGCAAAAATATGGTTTTTATGGAGAGGCTGGGAAGACACAAAGTTCAATCAGCAAAAGAAAAGCTCTTCTTCTAAATTTTTACTACGCAACGTAATTTTCAGGTTCTTCGCAATAAAAAGCTGGTTCCTCGAATACCGTAATTTCACATTTGGGTCTCCTGACTACAATCTGCACGATGTTGGCCACTACACGCAGATGGTGTGGGCCACTAGTCACAAAGTTGGCTGCGGACTGGCCCACTGCGCTGGTGGGCCATGGGGACACTTCTACAACTACGTCTGCCATTACTGTCCAGGGTAAGAAACACTCTTGATTACAATTTATAGGTATGATTTGGGGCACTACACGCAGATGGTGTCTGGTGGGCCATGGGGATACTGGGACACTTCTACAACTACGTCTGCCATTACTGTCCAGGGTAAGAAACACTCTTGATTACAATTTATAGGTATGATGTGGGGCACTACACGCAGATGGTGTCTGGTGGGCCATGGGGATACTGGGACACTTCTACAACTACGTCTGCCATTACTGTCCAGGGTAAGAAACACTCTTGATTACAATTTATAGGTATGATGTGGGGCACTACACGCAGATGGTGTCTGGTGGGCCATGGGGATACTGGGACACTTCTACAACTACGTCTGCCATTACTGTCCAGGGTAAGAAACACTCTTGATTACAATTTATAGGTATGATGTGGGGCACTACACGCAGATGGTGTCTGGTGGGCCATGGGGATACTGGGACACTTCTACAACTATGTCTGCCATTATTGTCCAGGGTAAGCATCACTCGTTTGTAAATCACAGTATATATGTCTTGATATCTTGATTAGTGCCTAGCCTATAGCTCGAGATCCTAGCTATTAGAACAATGAGATAATAAAGAGAGTCGAAAAGAGGAGTTCCGTTAGAGCAAATTCAAAAAATCATGTGAATCCAAACACTACTTACGTTAACTTATCCTGCATATCGTAATCATGGTCCGCATAGTAGATGATAATCTAGCGTTTCTATTATTTAGCTTTTATGAAAACCAATAAATACAATTTTTCACCTTTCCAGTGGCAACATCCTCCCGGGCATAGAGTACCCATACAAGCCTGGCAAGCCCTGCGAAGCATGCCCTGACCACTGCATTTCCAATGCACTCTGCACAAATTCCTGCAACAAGAAGGACCTGTTCTCCAACTGCGAGGAGCTGGTCAGCTACCCTGGTACCTGTGAGAGCGGCAACTGCAATGCCACCTGCCAGTGTGTTTCCAAATTGCATAGAAACTACCCATGGGACTGACGAATCGATCGTATATACCTTACTTTACTTTGTACCAAATATTTACCATGACGTATTAATAAAAAGAAAAATATTGCAATATATATCGGTTTGGAATTAATTAAAATAAACTCTTATAGAATTGACAGCAATATTTAACATACAAAAACATAGATACATAACAATCACACCTCTATCCCTTACGGAGCAGGCAGAGCACATTTCGATCATCGAATGAGTTGACAAAATGTACATTAAGTTTTAAGTCCTTAATTCACCTATTTTATGCATAAACATAATACATATGAATATCGAAATAAAGTGTCTTCGAAGGTGATGATTCATATGTAAATATTTTATAAATTAATTGTTGTAGAGATTTTATGTGACATGAGAATGCTGCATGAATGAATGGATGCCATTTGCTATTGATCTAAATGTACCTATTATGTCCTTCTTGCGGTCATATGAAAGGTCACTGATGTAACACGTGTTAGGTCAAACACAATATATTTTACGTATTAAAGTTGTCTTTATTTAAAGAGACTGGACGCGGGAGTAGGTATAACGTGTGTTTATAGTAGAAATTGTCCTTTATAGGGGAATCAAAAATAAATGCTTGTCCACCTCGATTAGAATTGTCGTCGTGATGAAAGAGTATATAATTAAATAAAAATATTATTATATAATATATAATATTATAAATATTTTTTTTCTGTGGTGGTTTTAGACCAGTTTTATTTATGGCAGACTCTACAGCTATCAGAGAAAACAAGGAAAGGCCTTTCAAAATCATGTTCGCAGGGTCGCAGCATTAATTTGAACCTATCTCCACATTATGCTAAACATCTGCCACATTAATTTGACGTGCAAAAAAACTTATGAATCGTTCGTTAGCCCCAACATCTACCATCAAAGGAAGTTTGCTATTAATAACCTCATCACTATGATAGCTAATATTAAGTGTATCATTCAGATATACGAGATGGGACGAAATACAAACAGCAAAACTTGTCCGCTCTTATTTATGATCGTTCGGAGTTCGGACGTACATCAGAACCGGACCGGCTCTTTCGCGGTTTCAACGACATTTGGAGAGCGCGAGTTGATTAGTGCTCATGCAAAATGTGAGGATACACCACACGATGTGTCACTTGGCGTTCGTACTGATAAAAAATAAAGGAAATAAAAGGACATAAAATTCAGTGAGTATATTTACGCGAATGTTTACGGACGTACTGGCAGTGAGGGCGCAGTACTGCTGTGTGTTGCCCGCAAATATGTTTGCGAAGTTTTGTGTTCTGTGTGCATTAGTGTTGCCGGCTGCAGCCTACTTTTTCGGTAAGTTTTGAAAAACTTTTAAACTCTTATTAAGTTTTTGATGTTGCACTCACTGTAAATTTATTATGAAATACTGTTAAAGAAACGCTAGTAATTTGTTCTTTTTCAGTGTTTGTTTTACATTAATTTATTTAATTTAAACCATGAAGGTAATTTTCTCCGGTCTGTAATTAGTGTATTTTTTAAAGTAACATTCTGTTGTTTGTTACCATAAATATTTATCGTAATTAAAATGTATTCAACACAAGAGCATATTAAAAATATCTGAAAAAGATCAAATAAGAGATAAGTAGAATCTATCACATAATTTTAAGATAATTCTTCTACGTCATCTCAAACTCCTCCATACTTTACAATAAAAACGATAAAACTCCTATGCCCAAAGGTGGCCTGGCGGAAATTGCTACTCTAGCAATAAGGCCGCCTAAATTTGTACCAACTGTTTGTTAAATGTATTTTTTTCTTTGTAATGTTTTGTTTTATGTGCAATAAACTATATTTGTTTTGTATTGTGTTATTAATTCCGTAGGCACTCGAACTTCAAACTCCATCAGCAGCAGCTCAGCGTTCCGAACTTCGAATTCAATAACAACCAACTCAGGATACCATCAGAACTCATACAGCAACAGCTACTCTTCGACCCACTCTTACCAGTCGAGCTACAAGAGCTACATAACCTACTCCAAGTCTTACGACCCTGAGGGTGGGTACGACCTCTACCCGTTGAACAATGTTGCGCTGCAGAAGAAGATAGAACAGTATCACAATGATTTTAGAAGACAAGTGCGGCCACCTGCTTCTAATATGCTGTATATGGTAAATAATATTCATCCCTATATTTCTTAAGAGGTAGATAGAGGAAGTGCTTGTAAGGTCTAATAAAACTTGTTTTCAACGTGCGTAACTAGGGGCGTATTTTTTTTTTTTGGGTTTAGCTCTTGCATTGCTGAGACACGAAGCGTTGTATTACTTTTGATTGCCTGTATTGCAATTTTACAATACACTAAAATCAAGGAGACTGAAACCCTTTGATCCATCTACTGGTCTTTACCATATTCCGGAAAGAAAGGCAGCTGGTACATTCTATGTTTTTTTACCGCTCTCAGTCAGCATGAACGAACGTAAGTTACGTACCGTACCTACATGGTAAATAGATGATATTTTTTGTTCGCGATATTGATTAATCGATTTTCGTAATTATCAAACATTTGTGTAGTGAATAGAGTTAGATTGTGTTGTGTTTATGAAAATAAAGTACCTACGTGTCTTCATAGACAGGTTATTTAATACTCATAGAAAAATTAAAATGGGCATATTGCTATTTTTCATGTAGAAAGTGTAACTTCTACTCGCATTTTTATATATTTGCTCTTGTAGTCCAAGCCAGAGTGACGATGACTATATTTAGAGCGGGTTAACTAACCCGTAAAGGTATACAGAAATCAGTAGTCACTGGCCATTCAAAAAATAGGTAACTTTCTGGAGAGAATCCTACGAGTAAAACCTTTTTGGCGTAATAATGACAACTTGGCGAAAAAAGATCTATTTTAAAGCCATTAATATTTATTTTTAATTTACTCCTTATCTAGTTCAAATGGCTTTTCGATAAATTTTTCGGTGTAAACCAGCCAGAATCTTTGTAATTTGAAACAAAACTTTTTTTATAAAACTATTCTAAATGTAAAACAAAGAAAGGGCAAGCGGATTGAACAAATGGCGGGAAACGCATTTCTGTATTTTCAGCGTATTGTTATTTTGTGAAAGAAGAGGTACTCTAAAATTAATATAACTTTATGAGAGAAACTGCAGAAAAGAAAACTTCCAGGCTGTAAGATCAATTTTAATTATTGTAGAGTTGTGTTGTGTGTAAAAAACCCGGATGGTGTAGTGGATAGGGCCGCGGCCTTCTGTGCATGCAAAGTGTTTTTCGGTTTTCGAATTTCATATGTACGTTTATTCGGCGCTTTTACGGCGAAGGAAAAACATCGTGAGGAAACCTGCACACACCTACAAAGAAATTCAAAGGTTGTGGGTAACCTAATCTAGGATTGGGACTGGTTTCCCTTCTGGGTTGCGGAGGTCAGATGGCAGTCGCTCTGTGTAAAACCAGTACCCTCGTTCAATCACCGAGATTAGGTAGCCGAACCCGAGAGATACGGGAAAAAGGCTAGGAAGATGATGATGTAGAGTTATGTTGTGTAGAGATACATTTTTTATGATTTTTTACTTTAATGATAATCATGTTAGGTAAATCAAATAATTTACATACCTAATAATTTTTATCCATCAAAACCACCGATATTAAAAGAAAATGAATTGTAAATAGTAAGTAAATCTTGCCAGTGGCATGAATTTAGCAACTTTGCCTTACCTTTATTTTTTTAATTGCATGGTTCAAAGACCTTTTCATCAGAATATGATTTTAAACAATTATTATTAGATACGTACTTATCAAAAACTGCCAAACTAACACATGTTTTTATCAGTTTAATTTATTTGCACGGAGGGTTCCTTGTAATTAATCAATATCCACAAGTGTTTATTTATTAAACCTTTAGAAGGCCAAAGCCTGGAGTAAATCACCATATAAGTAATGGATTTTATGATGGTATAATGTGGTTATTTTAATTTTCATTTTTTAAACACAACGTCACTCTCTTACACGTCTCTAACACTCTTTACAATGAATGCATAAAAGTTTTGCTGATAAAATTGTGAACCATATTTTAATCGGTCAAATGCAATCTTGGCTAAATCTGTGACAGCCATATTTATATTTTTTCTATGGTGTCACACCAAAAATAGTCTCAATTTGTATGGAAATGTCTGGTTCTTATTTCTGTCCAATCGTACCCTAAAATATCAAAAGGCATAACAGTTACCATTTGTCACCCTGTTCAGATAACCATGTTGCTTATTTCATGTCAAAAACTCAGACCACAAGCTTTTAAACATGTGACATGCCATTTATTACATGTTGTTAGAACATTAACAACCTTAAGTCGTGTAAGAGATCTTAATAATTTTCCTGTTTTTTTTTTTAACTTTGGTTATGTGGTCCACCAAATTTTACTGTGGGTGAATACAATAAAGTCATTTCTTTTGTTATCCAATAAAGGGAGGGATGAGCGTGGGTTTTGATCGCAAATCCTTTATTTAGGTCAAAGCCCTGTATTCCAAAATGCAGTAAAATCTCAAGTATCTTGTCGAATCACTTTCAACCTGATACGTTTTGCAGTATTTATAGCACATTTGAGGTCGTTACATCTTTTTCTGTAACTTTCCGATTTATTTTTAGGACTTATTATGAGTTCGTTGATGTTCACTTCACTACCCACCATAAAAGAGAATTGATCCTTAAAATTCTTAATATTTTTTTTATTGTTCAGCATTGGAACCAAGAAGCCGCAAGACAAGCACAGAAATATGCAGAAGTATGCAGATTTGTTGAACACAACTCTTGGAAGGACAGACAAATGAAGAACTATCTTACGTGTGGACAGAATCTATTTGGATCTCAAGTCAAATTGGACTGGTAAGTTTACTGGCTAAGTTACTTAGTACAAAGACTATTATTTGACTACTCAAAAAGTTTTAGCATATTAATGCGAGGACCTTCATATCACTACCGAGATCAGCCTTATACAGAACCGCATGATAGCCACGTGTTACAGGCGGGTGAAAAGATAACGGTTGTAAGGGCTTATCGAACACAAGCTGATCTGTATAAGCACAATGCATAATAATATACATCTTGTAACAGAAAGGGTTGCACCCTGAATCTGCCCTTTAAACTGAACAACTTATCCCAAGGAACAAAGTTAAAAAAAATACCTCTGAATACAAAAAAATACCTGCATTATGCGTTGCTGATAGAAGAATAAGTATATTATCTAATATTATTTTTTTTCGTTTTCAACCTCTGATCCTTAGGAAAAGTTGTTCAGTTTCACCCTTTCTGTTACACCCTGTATGATAGGTATAACAAAGGCTTCTTTAGGTTGAAGGAAAGAAGTTGAAATGGACCTTACTTCTACATTTCGCGTTACTTAGTTTTTTCTTAAGGCTTCATTAGCATGATGTATATTCAATATGCACGTAAGACATGTTTTGTTGTGGTGGAAGGTGCTTCGCAGGTACGTATACAGTAGGTAGTGTTTATTGTTTAATATGCGTCGATTATTTGCGTATCGTAAACTTTTTTTTGTAAGGTCAATACGCGAGTTCATGACCTTACCAAGTACCTATACATGCTATTTATGTTTACCAGAAGTTTGCAATAAGAATCATTTTTTACTTCATGATTTATTTTTGTATTTTGAATGTAATTGGTCGTTAATAAAAAAGAAACAAATAAGGAAGAAAAATGGACGGGTATTGATACTTTACATGAACTCACGCGCACATGTGTTTTCTTAAATTAAAAATGTAAGCAATGCGCTTTCGTGTTTGCGTTTTGCCAAATATAATAGTAGGTACCAAGTACGTAGGTGGGCATGATTGGTAATTGGGTTTAGAAGTATTTGCATGTAATTCATACCTAAGTAAGTGAGGAAAGTTTTAGCATATAACCAAGCCCCTTGGATTTTAAATAGCATGAAATTTCAATGTGACTTATTTCTCTACATGAATTACCAGGTACACAGCAATAGAGAGCTGGTTCAGCGAACACGTAAACTTCACATACGGGTCACCACACAACGTCTTCCCCGACATAGGCCATTACACGTCCATGGTGTGGGCTACAAGTCACCAAGTCGGGTGTGGAGTCGCCTTTTGTAAGGGTGGGCCCTGGAAGCAGTTCTACAACTATGTGTGCCATTATTGTCCCTCGTAAGTAATTTCAACTCTACTAGATTACAAAACATTACCCGCAAGTCGTCACATAACGTCTTCCCCGACAAAGGCCACAACACCTCCATGACGTGGCGTGGGCTAAGTCAATCAGGTTGGGTGTGGAGTCGACTTCTGCAAGGGCGGGCCCTGGAAGCAGTACTACAACTACGTGTGCAGTAATGGCACTCGTAATCGTAAGTAACTCCATCTTTACTATACTTCACTTTATGGGTCACACACAATGTCTTTTCCGACATAGGCCACTACACCTCCCTGGTATGGGCTACAAGTCACCGAGTCGGGTGTGGAGTCGCCTTATGTAAGGGCCCTGGAAGCAGTTCTTTAACTACGTGTGTCATTAATGTCCCTCGTAAGTAATTAAACTTATCGTTTTAAATTAAGGAATAAAAAGTATATTATGCTTCTATTTGCCTATTGACAAAATATTGGCAATGAATGTACAAACACATACCATCACGCCTGTATCCCGAATGGGGTAGACAGAGCGTCAATGACCCAAACAAAGGTCGTGTCGCCAAGTCTGACAAGTTTTAGATCTGTATATTGCTGTAGTGACAGGTTGTCAGCCCATCGCCTAATTTACAATATACTAAAACCTCGAATCCCTAAGTTGGTTTTTACAGCATGCCCGGGAGGGGAGAAGATGCAGCTGGCCCATTCTATGTTTTTCTATTACTCCCAATCCAGCATGGAAGTAATGAATGTAAAGCCCAATAAAATACTGAAGCATCAAATATACTGATGCTCATTTTAATATTTCCCTCCAAGACTTTAGATAATTATGGCCTTGGAAAAAGTAGAAAGACATAAAAGTCGATTGCCTAGCTGATAACTTCACATAATAAGCATAAATTAAAAGAGAAATATATAATAATACTTATAATAGGCTCTCAAAAACTTGAATTACCGGAAAACTGGAAGATCCCTAAAAGGTTCACAAGTTTAATGTTAGAATGTTTGTTGATAATTAATTTAGATATTATGTCACTCAACTATTACAAGCTGTGAAGAAATAAGATTATTAGTTTATTTTATTACATAGCTTTTAGGCAACACTCTAGGTACCTATTTTAATAATCTTAAATAGGAGGCTCTTAAAATCACTATGGCTTTGCGGATAAGATAATGATTCGCATAAAATAGAACGCTATCCAAGCCCATAATTATCTAAAGTCTTGGAGGGAAATATTAAAATGAGCATCAGTATATTTGATGCTTCAGTATTTTATTGGGCTTTACATTCATTACTTCCATGCTGGATTGGGAGTAATAGAAAAACATAGAATGGGCCAGCTGCATCTTCTCCCCTCCCGGGCATGCTGTAAAAACCAACTTAGGGATTCGAGGTTTTAGTATATTGTAAATTAGGCGATGGGCTGACAACCTGTCACTACAGCAATATACAGATCTAAAACTTGTCAGACTTGGCGACACGACCTTTGTTTGGGTCATTGACGCTCTGTCTACCCCATTCGGGATACAGGCGTGATGGTATGTGTTTGTACATTCATTGCCAATATTTTGTCAATAGGCAAATAGAAGCATAATATACTTTTTATTCCTTAATTTAAAACGATAAGTTTAATTACTTACGAGGGACATTAATGACACACGTAGTTAAAGAACTGCTTCCAGGGCCCTTACATAAGGCGACTCCACACCCGACTCGGTGACTTGTAGCCCATACCAGGGAGGTGTAGTGGCCTATGTCGGAAAAGACATTGTGTGTGACCCATAAAGTGAAGTATAGTAAAGATGGAGTTACTTACGATTACGAGTGCCATTACTGCACACGTAGTTGTAGTACTGCTTCCAGGGCCCGCCCTTGCAGAAGTCGACTCCACACCCAACCTGATTGACTTAGCCCACGCCACGTCATGGAGGTGTTGTGGCCTTTGTCGGGGAAGACGTTATGTGACGACTTGCGGGTAATGTTTTGTAATCTAGTAGAGTTGAAATTACTTACGAGGGACAATAATGGCACACATAGTTGTAGAACTGCTTCCAGGGCCCACCCTTACAAAAGGCGACTCCACACCCGACTTGGTGACTTGTAGCCCACACCATGGACGTGTAATGGCCTATGTCGGGGAAGACGTTGTGTGGTGACCCGTATGTGAAGTTTACGTGTTCGCTGAACCAGCTCTCTATTGCTGTGTACCTGGTAATTCATGTAGAGAAATAAGTCACATTGAAATTTCATGCTATTTAAAATCCAAGGGGCTTGGTTATATGCTAAAACTTTCCTCACTTACTTAGGTATGAATTACATGCAAATACTTCTAAACCCAATTACCAATCATGCCCACCTACGTACTTGGTACCTACTATTATATTTGGCAAAACGCAAACACGAAAGCGCATTGCTTACATTTTTAATTTAAGAAAACACATGTGCGCGTGAGTTCATGTAAAGTATCAATACCCGTCCATTTTTCTTCCTTATTTGTTTCTTTTTTATTAACGACCAATTACATTCAAAATACAAAAATAAATCATGAAGTAAAAAATGATTCTTATTGCAAACTTCTGGTAAACATAAATAGCATGTATAGGTACTTGGTAAGGTCATGAACTCGCGTATTGACCTTACAAAAAAAAGTTTACGATACGCAAATAATCGACGCATATTAAACAATAAACACTACCTACTGTATACGTACCTGCGAAGCACCTTCCACCACAACAAAACATGTCTTACGTGCATATTGAATATACATCATGCTAATGAAGCCTTAAGAAAAAACTAAGTAACGCGAAATGTAGAAGTAAGGTCCATTTCAACTTCTTTCCTTCAACCTAAAGAAGCCTTTGTTATACCTATCATACAGGGTGTAACAGAAAGGGTGAAACTGAACAACTTTTCCTAAGGATCAGAGGTTGAAAACGAAAAAAAATAATATTAGATAATATACTTATTCTTCTATCAGCAACGCATAATGCAGGTATTTTTTTGTATTCAGAGGTATTTTTTTTAACTTTGTTCCTTGGGATAAGTTGTTCAGTTTAAAGGGCAGATTCAGGGTGCAACCCTTTCTGTTACAAGATGTATATTATTATGCATTGTGCTTATACAGATCAGCTTGTGTTCGATAAGCCCTTACAACCGTTATCTTTTCACCCGCCTGTAACACGTGGCTATCATGCGGTTCTGTATAAGGCTGATCTCGGTAGTGATATGAAGGTCCTCGCATTAATATGCTAAAACTTTTTGAGTAGTCAAATAATAGTCTTTGTACTAAGTAACTTAGCCAGTAAACTTACCAGTCCAATTTGACTTGAGATCCAAATAGATTCTGTCCACACGTAAGATAGTTCTTCATTTGTCTGTCCTTCCAAGAGTTGTGTTCAACAAATCTGCATACTTCTGCATATTTCTGTGCTTGTCTTGCGGCTTCTTGGTTCCAATGCTGAACAATAAAAAAAATATTAAGAATTTTAAGGATCAATTCTCTTTTATGGTGGGTAGTGAAGTGAACATCAACGAACTCATAATAAGTCCTAAAAA